>NMUG010000543.1:0-21629 GCA_002855965.1 Monotropa hypopitys | reverse complement strand
CATTTCAGAAAGTTTTACTCCCGGGAGTACATGACTTTACTACCGGGAGAGAATGAGCAAAGTGAAGAAGCTAGATTTCAGAGAGTTTTACTTCCGGGAAAGAAGATCTTTACTCTCGGGAGAAGAGTAAAGGAACCCGAAGAAGAGGGCAACAGAAGATTTCATTCCCGGGAATTGCACCTTGCATTACCGGGAATAGGAGAATTAATAAGCAAGAAGGCAGCAGCAAAGACAAGTATTCCCGGTAATAAATTTATCTATTAAGGGGAATGAAGTAATTTGAAAAATTCCATCAGGAGGGAAAAATGACTTATTTTGGGGGAAAAGTGCATTTTCTGGCATAAGTAGCCCTGCTGGACGGTAGGAGGGGTATAAATAAAAAAGATGACCTCATTTTGAAGGGGAACTTTTTAGAAAAGTATTTTCTAGAATAGATAGGGTACTGTAGAGATAGAGTTAGTTAGAACAGATTTCTCTCTCTCTCTCTCTCTCTGCTTTGTTCATCAATTTCTGCTGGTAATTTCTGAATTTCTGAAGATTAACAGTAGTATAATTTCAATTGCATTTCAGTTTCTGCTCCATATTGTGATTTCTAGCTGTTAACTTTTCGATTAAATTGAATTTTCTGCTTATTCTGCAATTTTCGTTATGGAATGTAAGAACTTCTTGGTTTGTTCATCAGTAGAGTTAGATCTTATGGATAGCTAAATTTTCCAAGGATCTAATTCAAGGACCTGATGCAATTCACATTCCCATATCTCTATCTCTTTCTTAATTCGGTTTATTATGAATTAAGGAAGGTAGGTTTGGTGGTAGGAGTTTGAATTCAATTCGGGAATTATCTCAGTTTTGATATTGGGTTGGCAATCTCAGTTTGCCACCCATTATACTTAATTGAAGTTAAATTCCCAATTGGATTGGCTTATTCCTACTCATTTTCCTTCTCCCTCTTCTGATATGTGTTTTGTAACTGAAGAGAGGGTAGGTATGTGGGTTGGTAATTGTGTTAGTCTCTGAGAATTAGGTCCTGATTTCTCCCTCTTTTATTCCATAATACCCTGTTTTGTTATCACTACTGAATCAGGAACAACGTTCACCGAGATCAAATCATTTTCCTTCCTAAGTTTTTTTTGAGATTTAGAATTGAAACAATCCAGATTCCCTGTGAATAATGACCTGATCAGTATTATGCTTGATTGACCATTGATTTCCTAAGGTTTGAATCATCTAGGCTTGGGTGGTTCACCCCTTCAATTTATTCCACAGACAGAAATTATTCTGCGCACAAACAAAGAGATAGCAAAAACATATTCAACTAAGCACATATCATGTGGCGTTTCCAATGTGTCCCAAAGTATCCCGAGTGTCGGTGTCCCATACGTGTCCGACATAGACACGTCAAGCAATTAGGATTGTCCATGCTTTATAACAGTCAACCAACTAAAGTGAAGAGGAGACAAACGACAAAGCTATGGTACACGACTGGATATGAACAAAGTGATTATCAATCTCAATATGCTTTGTGCGATGATGGAAAACCAAATGATGAGCAATCTGAATCGTTCTCGGGCAAATGGTGGTTGTCAAAAAGCCATCGTCGTAGTTCGGGAAAGTTTGTAGTAGGGTCGCCGGAGGTCTTAGAGCTCCGACGAGTTGCGTCAGGTATGAGATAACGATGCTGGATGAGAAAGATGCAAAACAGATGCAAGCAACAGAACACATGTAGAATAAATGTAGGAAAACAAAATAGGTGTTGGGCAGAGGAAGGCAAACAAAACAACCGATGGAGGTAGAACTAAGGAATATCTAACATAGCAACATATGCAATTAATGTAGCTCTGATACCATGATACAAAGATAGAAAAGAAAACGAAGAAATATTACTAAAAAGTTAGATTGTTACAATATTATGTTAGCCGTGTTTAAATTGTCATGCCCCAATCTGGATAATTGTCAAGGTAATTATCCTGGAAAGTGAGGTGACATCATCAGAAACACAATCTATCTATCGACAACTCTAAGTAAATATCTCGATACAACTGGAAAATGAAATCTCACAACTCCATAAATGCTGAAATGTGCATACTGAACTCTACAAACTGGGTAAAATAAAACTCTATCCCATCCCACATACTGTACAACCAGGGTACAAAATCTCTAAGACGGTAAAATAAATAAAAGCTCTAATGATTACCTGGATAACCGCTACTGCAGCTGCAGCTGGACAGGTGGACAACACTAGTCGCTCACCTAGACAAGAATGAGTATAAAACCCGTCTGCGACGATGGCTCAGTGAATACTGTGAAGCAAAATAAATAAGAACAACTATGAATCGTTCCTTTCAAAAAGTATCTTTTAAACCATTTCTTTTTGCCATAAAATCTCTTGTCATTTTTACATTGTAAATTTTCATATACTTCTATATCCTTTACTCATTTTTTCTTTTCCCGACTTTCAAACCTCTTTTCTTTTTATATACCAACTATACTTTTCTAACCTTTACTTATATCATTTTCTTTGCCTTTCAAATCTCTTCTTTTCTACATTACCAACTCCATCTTTCTATCCAATTTCTATTTATTATATTCTAACTCTTCCATATCCTCTTATTATCTTACATTTTTCTTCCTTCCTAACATTCCACCATCTTCATTATACCCCAATCACTACATCACATATCATTTCTATTTTATAACCTATCTTTAAAATATATCTCTTCACCACTTTACTTACCCTTCCTTCAATCTTCCACTTATCATCTCCTTCTTATCTCTTCCACATCTCTTTCTTTTTTTCTTTTATTTTCCATCATCTATTCCATTATAACTTTATAGGATCCACCTAGGATCCATAGCTCAATCTTATCATCTCATAGAATTGGATAAAAGATCCTTGTTATTTAATCCTTTCTCAACCATCCACTCAATTCTCCACCTTGTGGTAAGGGTCGACACATCACTATCCATATCCACTCGATTCTCTGTCCCATGGTAATGGTCTAATCATATATATCCACTCGATTCTCTACCCCAGTGGTAAGGGTCTAATTATATATATCCATTCGATTCCCTACCCCAGTAGTAATGGTCTAATCATATATATCCACTCGATTCCCTACCCCAGTGGTAAGGGTCTAATCATATGTATCCACCCGATTCTCTACTCCGGTGGTAAGAGTGTAATCATATATATAGCAACCCGATTCTCTACCCCAGTGATAAGGGTCGAATCATATATATCCACTCGATTCTCTACCCTAGTGGTAAGGGTCTAATCATATATATCCACTCGATTCTCTACCCTAGTGGTAAGGGTCTATATATACACTCGATTCTCTACTCCAGTGGTAAGGGTCTAATCATATATATCCAGTCGATTCTCTACCTCAGTGGTAAGAGTCTAATCATATTGTTAAATTATGATTTGTTTGATATGTATTTTATATGTTGTATAGTGTTCAGGGATTTGTCTAGTTCCTAGGGGGGTCAGTGTAATTGTTGTATTGGTCTTATATGTTTTGTATTTTTCCTCATAAAAATAATCTAAGGGTTGGGAGTGAGTTTCTTCTCTCTCTAATCTGACATGGTATCAGAGCATCACCAAATAAACCTAGCCGCCACTGCCTGATTTGACCTCCGACCATCGTCCTTTTTTCCGACCGTCATCGCCTGGCCACCGATGTTGTCGCCCGGCCTTGTCTGTCATCTTGTAATCTTCAACAGTCTGTGTTCGACTGTATGTGTTCGACTGTATGTCTGGGATCTGCGTCGTCGGCTATCTTTCCTCATCTTCGTCCATCGCCGCCCAAATCCTAGCTTCCAACCACCTCAGTTATCCATTGGCCTCGCCACCCATCGTTGCCTTCGGTCAACCACTGGCCTCGCCGTCCATCGCCTCAGACGACTGTATTCGAGTGTTTTTTGTTCATTTTTTTTCTTCTTGTCGCCAAGCAGTGTTTGATTTTTGGTGCTCTGTACACCAAAGCAAATCGGTTGGTGTTTCGCATGTAGCTGCATCTTGTTCGTGATTTTACATCTTGCTTCACCATCTACAGCAACGACCTCTAGCAACCTTTGCACCACCATCACCGCTGTCACTTGCTTCCAGTGAGCCTTCGTTGAGCTCCGACGAATTTTTTTCGAAGCTGCAACTCAGTTTTTTGGGTTTTGTCTGGTTCATGACCCAGTTTTTTTCCAGCAACGTCCGTCGTCCTCCAGAGAGGTTATCACGCCTCCGACAAGTTTTTTTTGCTATGGTTAGCTCCGTGTCACACTCGAAGTTGACTGATTGCTCTACTTGCTCTTGATTTGAGGTTTTTTGATCTGATTCAGAGCATGTAGCGCTTGTTATTGGTGGTTGATTACTTGTGGATTGTTGAAGTTTGGAGTCCCGATTGTTGGTTTTTGGTGATTGTATTGTTATGACGAGTAATTTCAAACCTGTTTCAACTGGCTCTCTTTCTCAGGGGGAGTTACAAACTCTCAGGCTCTTAATGACCTGGCTTGATTCTCTATCTTCCATGGCTTATACCTCTACTACCTCAACTGACCTTGATCGCATGGGTATACCAGCTAGTGCATCTTCTGCTTTCTCATCCCCTCCTTGGATAATAGATTTTGGAGCAACGAATCACATGACAAGTTGTTCCTCCTTTTTTGACTCTTATTCTACGTGCTCCGGTCAAGATAAGGTTAGATCGTTGATGGGTCTCTCTCCGATATCTCGGAGAAAGGTTTCATTCATTATTCTCCAACCATTTCTCTATCTTCCGTTCTTCATGCTCCAAAATTTTCCACTAATATCTTCTCTCTGTTAGTAGTATTACTCGTTCCTTAAATTGCTCAGTGACATTTTTTCCTACACATTGTGTTCTGCAGGAACTGGATACGGGGAGAATGATTGGCAGTGATAAAGCTCATAATGGTCTTTATCTTTTGGAGTCTGCACCTCGTCCACCTTGTCCACCTTTGTCATGTGGCCAAGCTTTTGAAGCGGATACGAGTTCAGTTATCCCTCTGTTGCACCAGTGGCACCGTCGATTAGGTCATCATTGTTATGGTATTTTAGAGAAAATGTTTTCTAGTCTGGTTAAACATTGTCCCAGGAATCAGTTTTTTTTGTGAAGCTTGTGAGTTAGCAAAACATAAACGCTCATTTGATGCTCCTATTAACCAATGAAGTGATTCACCGTTTTCAGTCATCCATTCTGATGTTTGGGACCCTTCTCCTGTTGTGTCTCTTTCTAGATATCGTTGGTTTGTCACTTTTATTGATTGTCACTCTAGGGTTACTTGGGTGTATCTACTTCGGTCCACAAATGAAGTTTTTTATGCTTTCGATCATTTTATCAAATAATGCGCACTCAATTTGACACTACCATTAAGGTTCTTTAGAATGATAATGGGACTGAGTATATAGATTAATCTTTTCGAGCATATCTTGACCAATATGGCATTCTTTTTCAGACAACTTGTGTTGGGTTGCACGTTGCAGCCTTCGGATTACTCAAACACAGCGGAAATGATAAACAGTAGGGAAGATGACCGGAAAGGATGAAGAACAAAGGACTAAAAACAGGATGCTTCCGTTGAATCCGAAGATTTTCGGTGTAATCCTCTTCCTGATGTCTGTTGATTGGAACACCAATACCAGAATCAAGGCTCGTCGATCCGTTGATCTCGCGCACGAAATACCAGAGGGACGGCTTTAAACACAGTCGTTGATTCTCACAGAGAATACCGAAAGGGAATGGGAGAAGATGAACAAGCACAGCTTGACTCAAACTTTTTCAATAATCAACAACCAACTACATCAGTACTTCAGCCTCCTATTTATAGGACGGCTATGAAAACCCTAAATAGAAAAAGACACAAAAGTACCACTACTGGGCCAAAACAATTTAGGCCCAAAAAGGAAAAAGAAGGAAACCCTAAACATTGGGGTTAATAAGGCAAAACAATTTAAAAGCATGTGGGACCCGACCGAGATAGCTCTTTTTGGGGGCTGCTCCCTGCCTCAAAATCACTATGCCATTTTGAGGCGTCGAGCATCTCTCTGATAGCTTTCCAACGACATATTACAATTAACAATCGGAGCTACGCAGAAGAAGTTATGCCCAGGGAGAGCTGAGCTTCCATGGAAGAGCTGTCGCTGTTGCCGCACTGCCATTGTGGCCGTACTGCCATACCAAGGCCGGACTACCATTATGGCCGCACTGCCATACAAGGGTAGGGCTGTCATCTATGGCCGCACTGCCATACAAAGTAGGGCTGCCATTGTTGTCCAGATTTGCAATCTGCATCACACACCACAACAGAATGGAGTTGCTGAGCGCAAGAATCGTTATCTTACTGAGGTTGCTCTAAATATTTTTTGGGGGAAGATGTTCTTACTTCAAGCTTTCTTATCAATCGTATGCCCTCCAGCGTTCTTTAGTTTCAATCTCCGATTATATTTCTCCCTGGTGGTACTCAGATCACTTCTCTTCCTCCTAGGGTTCTTGGTTGTGTGTGTTTTGTCCACGCCCCTAAATTTCCTGGAGGTAAGTTAGATCCCAAAGCCTGTAAGTGTATTTTCCTTGGCCATACTTCCAATCAGAAAGGTTATAAATGCTATGACCCGTAATCGTGCAAAATGTATGTCTTTATGGATATCACTTTTTGGGAAAATAAGTCATTTTATCCCCTCTCATCTCTTCAGGGGAGAATAGTATCCAGGAAGAAATGAGAGAAGAAGAGAGATTGATATCCTATACTCCGGAGTCTTGGTCGTATTTTTCGTTACATTGTCATTGTGAAGGGGAGACAAAAACTTTTGAACCGTTACCTTGTCATCGTGAGGGAGAGACAAGAACTTTTGAAAAGGAACCAACATTTGAAACAAGAGTGGATCATAATATTGGTGGACGACTGGACAAACCAGATTTGAGAACTTATTCACGTCGAGAGAAGGCTACTTGTGCTGAGCCATCTTGCCAATCACTATTTCCAACTTCAGTTTTTGACTCCTCGACTGACCCATCTGGTAATAATCCCTCTCTTGTTTTGGATAATCTTGATGCTCCTATTACACTTAGAAAAGGAGTTAGAACTTGTACCACCAAACATCCTATCTCTTACTTTGTTTCATATTCTCGTTTGTCTTCTTCGCATCGTGCTTGTCTTTATTCTTGCTTCTACATCTATCCTACAAGATTGGAAAGAAGCTCTTATAATACCTGAGTGGAAATGAGCTATGATAGATGAGATGACATCACTGAAAAAGAATGACACGTGGGAAATGTAACATCCCAAACTCCAAAATACACAAAAATTAAAATTTTTGCTTTTTCTTTTGCTAGAAAACCTCAAGTAATCATTACCAAAATGTAACAGAAGTAATAAGTGAAAACTCAACAACACAAGCCCAACAGTGCATACGAGTACTCATAAACCTCAAGAAAGAAGTATCAAAAGAAACAACTAAACTACTACAAAATTCCATTATAAGTCTCTGAAATAAAAGACAGTAAAAATCTACCAACAGTACTAAGAAGAGTCTCAAGCCAAAATCCTCCAAAGGACCACCTTAGTCCAATAATCAAATCCAAGCATCCAACGACCTTCAGCCTTGTAGTGGACCACTAAACCTGCGACCTATTTCCAAGTCAAAAAAACAAGGAAACAGAGTGTGAATATGATATCTTTAACTTCCAAAACACAAGTATTTGCTATGACAGAAAATCATGAATATGAGCAGTTATGACTTTCATTCCAACAATGCATCTCATGCATGATACTTTACATATATCGGCCAAAGCCATTTTTCAAAAGATTTGAGCATCTCATGCCCTGAAAATAGCTTCTACTATAGGTAGTAGTTCGTACGCCCCACACACTAAAGTTTGGGGTACGTCCCACGCACCCGTTGGACTTACATTGGTTGCCAACAATCACTATCCGTCCCACGGAGGCATGCATAATATATTTATACGTGCATATTATGCTTTTCATCACAACTCATGTATTTATATCTATGCATATCATCACATCATGCCATCACTTTCATGTATCTCATTCACATTATGCATTCATGTTCATGCATATCATTCATCTCATGCAATCATGTTCTACACAACAACTATGCATTTAACTTCTCGTGTCATAATGAAGAGTTAACTAAAAACGACATTGCGAACGTACAATTAAAGATACCACATCCTTACACTCACCAACACCGTTGTTTAAACTTTTTCCTTGCGCTTGAGTGAGGCCTCAATGCGTTCCTCAAATGTTTCTGTCAAACAATATCAAATTTCAGTCCACATTGCGATTATAAATGGAAATCAAATAGGAAATCATTAATAAAACCTTTACATGTCTTAACGTACCAAAAATTTTCCTTACGGGACATTATTAAGTCATTTTTCATCAACACAAGACTCACCCAAAATTTTGGACAGAACCACTCCCAACCGGTTGCCAACCCATTCCCAACCGGTTGGCCTAACATTTCCCAGCCCAAACCTTACCCCAACCGGTTGCACAATGGGTTGGGACCTGCCAACCCCTTCTTAACCGGTTGTCCAATGGGTTGGGACCTGCCAACCCCTTCCCAACCAGTTGCACATGGAATCCCAACCGGTCGGGACTCCTACTCCAAAATCTGTAGAACGTGATTTTTCGACCAAGAACGACTCCAACTTCGTCAAACTCACTCCAAACACCTCAAAACCTTAAATTTATCAATGTCAAAGTGTCTCTAACATCTAATATCATTAGATATATGATAGAGACTCTCCTACAACCTTCAATTACAATCAATTTCAAGAATCAAAACTTCAATCTATGGGTTTTCCCCAAAAACGAGTTTGGAACATAGAACCTCGATCTAGCCCTAACAACGGACGAAATCAAAAAATAAAATCGGTAAGAATGATCTTACGTGAATTGTGAACAAGGTTGGATAAGAGATTTTCTTCCAAAAACGATCCATGGAAATTCTCCAAGTCATTCCCTCTCTCCCTCTCCCTCCAGACAGATTTTTGAGCAAGCACAAGAATGGGGGCTAGGGCATCCCCAACCCCTACAAATCCGATTTTAACATTAATTTGCCTTCTTACCCCTTCATTAATCCCTCTAATTACCTTTGTGTGCCATTGTTCCCATATACTCAACACTTATATCACTTAACCTCAATTTTTACTATTAAGTCTTCTTTTATAATTTCCTTTCACTCTAAAATTCTAAACGGAATATTAAAATCTTTAATCTCACCTTTGATAATTATTAAAAGTATTTGAAATAAAAAGAATTAGACGAGATGGGTATTACAGGAAATAGCACCTCTTCCTGACGGAGTGGACATGGTGGTTTGGAGTCCAGGGGCGGTGTTCGTGATTGTGGTATTGGTCGTGGTTCCTATCATAGAGGATGTGGTTTTGGCCGTGGTGGTCAGGAGTCCATGGGTTGTGGTTGTGGCGAGATTGTGGTCTTTGATATTGCACTTATTGTATGTTGATTTTTGTTGGGATCTCCATGGTCACCCCTCGGCTCACCAGATTACTTTTTCAAACGATGATGGACAATTTACTCCTGCTTCGAGCTCAGGTTCTCTTGTGGCTACTATTCCTGAGAGTGAGTACCATCAAGTAATTTATCCAGATCCTCTCCTATGACGTCCTCCTCTACTGCTATGTTTGCTCAGAAAAGTCCGTCTGTTGCTTGTCTTGCTACCATTAATTCTTGGGTTGTTGATTTAGGTGCATCTGATCGTATGACTGAGTTGTCTACTGTGTTTGCTGGTCATCAGGATCTTGGAACACCTTCTCGTGTCATCTTAGCTAATGGTTCCACCACTAATATTACTGGTTTGGTTCTGGTACCCTTAGCTCATTGTTCTCTTTGGACTTTGTTTTACATGCCTTCTCTTTGGGCTTTGTTTTACATGTCCCTCGTTTTCCATTTAGTCTTATATGTGTGAATCGTTCCGTCACATTTTTCCCGATTGTTGTGTTTTTCATGATCTCACTACAGGGAGGGAGATTGGTGGTGGGGTTGAATGATGTGGACTTCACTATTTTGCGGATGGCAAACTTCCTAGTTCCGTGGCCTTCCAATCCTGTGTTTCATCATATTGACTTCATTGTCGTCTTGTACATCCGTCTCTCCAGAACCTCAACTGGATGGTACCTACACGTGGTCGCCTTGAGTCATTTTCCATGTGAAGTTTGTTAGTTTTGTAAACATCGTTGTGTGTCTTATTTTTCTAGGGCAGAGAGTTGTGTGTAGTCTTTTTTTGTTCATTCTAATATTAGGGGTCCTACGCATTTTCTGTTTCGTTCTTGTTTTCAGTATTTTGTTTTCTTTGTTGATTACTCTAGGGTCACTTATGTTTATCTTATGGAAGAGAGGTTTGAGTTGTACTCCATCTTTAAATCTTTTTATATGGAAATAAAAATTAGTTTGATGTTGTTATTCGTGTTTTTGTGTTCTGATAATGCTCGTGAGTATTTCATAATGTTTTATCTACATTTTTGGATGACCTTGGGATGATTTATCAGACCTCTTATGCTCGGACTCTCTAACAAAATGGAGTTGCCGAACGTAAGTTGCACAATCTCAGGTTACCAGTTCTCTTGTTCTACACGCAGGTACCTAAATCTTTTTGGAGTGATGCTGTCCTTGCTTTCTGTTATCTTGTCAACCGTATGTCTTCCACTGTGTTAGGGTGTCAAGTTCCTCATGCTATGTTATTTCCTATATGTGCTCTTCATTCCTTACCCCTTAAGGTCTCTGGGTGCACTTGTTATATTCATGCTCTCGATTCTTGTGGGGACAAACTTGATCCCCAATCTATCAAATGTGTGTTTTTCGATTACTCTCACACTCAGAAGGGTTATAAGTGTTATTCCCCTTCTCTTTTTCGTCAGTTTGTGTGTGCTATTATGTATAATGAGTTGTTACTTTTTTTCCCATGTGTCTTCCTTGTGGGCCTGTCACGTTACATGTTCATTTTAGTCCCATCCCCACCACACGCTCATGTGAAGCCTTTGGAGGTGTTAATCGGCCCAAAGTTTTGCCTGCTACTCCACAAATCACCGCCATTTTTTCCTTGGTTGTGCGATCCGATTCTGTCGTGTCCGGTTGTTCCCCCACGTTCTCCGTATTGTCTCCTTTTGCACTTCGTAAGGGTAAACATATATGTACCACTCATCCTATTACTCAATGTCTTTTATGATCAATTGTCTATTCTCTTCGTGCATTTGTTACTTTTGTGCAGTCTGTCTTTCTGCCTAATACTGTTAAGGAGGCGTCGTCTATTTCTGAGTAGTGAATAGCTTTGAAGGATGAGATGTCTGCCATTCATCGCAATGGTACTTGAGATTTGGGTTCTTCCTTAAGGGAAAATCATCGTTGGTTGTTGCTGGCTATTTAGTATTCATCCTGATTGGCTTGTTGAGAGGTGCAAGGCTCGTCTTGTTGTCAAAGGTTTTATGCATGCTTATATTGTTGATTATGCTGAGACATTCTCTCTTGTTTCCAAAAATGGTTTTGTACAAGTTCTTATCTCCCTTGTTGCCAATCTTGGTTGGCCCTTGTTTTAGTTGGATGTTATGAATGCTTTCTTGCATGGCGATCTGCAGGAGGAAGCTTACATGGAGCAACCACCTTAGCTTGTTGCTCGGGTAGAAAGTTTCCAGTTGTCTCTACTTTGCAAAGCTTTTTACGGGGTTAAACAGCCTCCTAGAGTTTGGTTTGACAAGTTCAGTGATGCCATTATAAGGTTTGGTATGCGTCGTTGCCAGTCTGATCATTTCGTCTTCTCTCTTGTTTTCGACCAATAGAAAATATCGTTGATTGTTTATGTCGATGATATTATAATAACCGGTGATGATCAAAAAGGAATTCATAATTACCGGTGAGATCGACTGTGTGAAAAATAAGACTCTAAGCATGACAAAGACAGAATTATATGTTTATATATATACATATATATATATGTGGGCGGCTCAATGGCCCAAGATTTTTGCTCAAGATTTTGACCAATGACTCAATTGAACTGCTTTCGGGTCTCACTGTAATGATCCAAACTATTAATAATGTTCAAATCGATAAAATATAACACTCAACAAAATCTAGCTCAATTGAATATCGGTAAGTTCTTGATCCAAACAGTTCCACATAAAACTGACAGGAACTGGTGTTATACAAAAGTATCTGAATCGAGCACTTATCGATATCCGATTGAACTGGATTTTTGCAGGGTGTTATATGTTATTAATTTGAATATTATTAACGGTTTGGATCATCACAGCGAGACCCAGAAGCAGATCGATTGAGCCATTGGTCAAAATCTCGGGCAAAAATTTTGGGAGAGGGAGATGCGAGAGAGCAAGAGACAGAGAGATGAGAAGACCAAGAAGTGAGAAGTCGAGGATCGAGAGCATACTTGGTCGTCGGGATGAGGAAGTGGGAAAATGTTGTCCGGCTTTCTAATATGAAAATTGTTTTCCGAACCAAGGGGGTCATTTTCTATTGTTTTTTTAGAATATTTTTCATTGACTCTTTTTTAACCGTGCCAAACACTGAAAAAAATTCCACGGTTAAAGCTACTGTAGTCAAATCCAATTCAAAGTTCCCTTACATTGTAGATGACCAATGCTGTGCAGGTGAAGTCGTTTTTGCATCAGTTGGATTTGGTCTGTGCTGAGGTGGTTGGGCTCGGGTGTAACTCAGCTGTGTCTTGTTGAATCTGTTGGGTTTGGTCTGTTCTAAGGCTGCTGTGAGAGATGTAACAAGTGTGATCAACTCTAGCCAGGTTGGGCCTTCTTGGTTTGGCAACTTGTCCTTCTACCGGGGCTGAATTGCAGGTATTTCAGCCAGGGTTTGCAGCATAAACCGCGCTATAGGTGGAGACCAAGAGGTTGCAAAATGCTCTATTGATAAGGACTGATGTGCAACAAGACACAGAGAGAAGCTTTGGCTCTAGGAGAGAGGTGGAATGAAACTCAGGAAGAACAGACTTTGGAGACAAACCAGAAGTAGATTAGTGAACTGGGATGCAAGTGGGGTTCTGAAGTGCATATTCGACCAGGTTTGCATTCTAGGGCTTGATTTACAACAATGGTGATGCAACTTGTGCGACACATGTTTCCACTGACAGGAAAAGGACCGAAAGCTATGTTCCGACTTTGATTCCATGTATGAATAAATCCTAGAGATAAATTTATTGCCAAAAACAGCAAAGTTCAATTATGAAGAAAGTATAGCACGAGCTTAATTAACGGTGGAAGTCTAAAACTTAATGACTAAAACACCCCCATGAACAAAACCACCTTCCAAAGCGCACATGTCAATATTTCATAACACCTGTATATGGGAGAAGAGATAAAGAGAAGAATATAAACATATATATTTTTATGTCATTTGAGTTTTTTAGCTGTTAAGCTATATCTACTATAATTTTGTTGCAGTAATGCTGCACTTCTCCAAGGCAGGGACATTTGGACCCATCCCTGCAACCTAAAACTTGGATACCTACTATTACCGACAAACCACATGCATTGGTTAAATCAAGATGTTGCTAGGAGGAGTTTAACACGAGAGCTCAGAGTTCATGATAGGTTAGTTAGACCCATGGACATCACCTCCCAACTTACACTTCGCTAGTCTCGTGCAAAGAAAATAATAAAAATATGAATTGATGAATTAAATCTACTCCAAACCATATCCACTCTTGCATGACGTGTGATCGATTCGTTTCCGTATTTAAGAATATTTATAAACTTTAGAGTTAACTACTACTCTATAGTATAGTTAAGACTGAGTATCATTCTTTAGGGACTAGATGACAGAGCTACGACAATTTCAATTAACTTTGAAATTAATTTTGGAAAAAGGAATGGGTTTGGATTTATTTTGGAAAGCTGACTAAAAGAACAACAACTAGGTTTGATGAAAATTAATGAGAAGGGATTCTGCATGTGAAAACAGGGATAGAAATGCAAAAGAGAGTCTTGAAATCAAATCTGTATAATGAAAAAAGGTTCTTGTCATACAATAGAATCCAAATAGTAAACTAAAATCTATACAATAGTAAGGTTATTTGGGAGGAAGCTTCATCCCTCCCTTAGAAGATGGGCTTCGCTGCTCATGGTGTATTGGATCTTCAATCTTTCAATGAGGGAAGTGATGTGGGACAATGCCATGGATATGGAACTTCATCTCACCACCCCATGTGTCTTGGCTCAAGAGTATGGTACCGTATAGTCAAGCTCTCAACTGCACACTCAAAAGGGGTCATACTTTCCATAAAAAACGCATCAATAGCACGGAACAAAGAAAAATCGTTTTTGCTTGAGACTATAACCTAAAACTGGCAGATGGTTTATGACAGATGCACTGGACACACGGCTAACTTTTTCCTACATTTCCAATCTCTTATAGACCATTGAGAACTTTACATATCAGTCACAATGGTTAATGTAATAATTTCAGTGGATGTATGCTTTGTAACAAAATTTATCTGGTTTCTCCTTCCTAGAGCATAACTCTCGTTTTTCCATGCTACTGCATACTATATTAATAGTTCCGGCCATTGAGGAATTGTACTGATTTTTTTGCAGGCACGATCAAATAAAGTAAAATTATTTGAAGCCATGGAGTGTTTCTTTGAAAGGTTGTTCCATACCTTTCTCGTATTCGGGGATGCAAATGAATTGTGCTATTGATGAACAGCCTGAGATCGGCTTGTTAAGATGCTTACCCAAACTCATTCAGTAAATATAAAAGCTGATCAAGCTTGATTCCTGAGAAGTTGGGCTTGTTAGTTAAACAAGTCCTAGCTTGATTAAGATTGAGCTCAGCTGGTATAACTGTAACTTATGTTCTAAAAGGTGGCCACCAAGGCTCTAGGCATGGGTCTAACGCCAGACGCCTCTCTTCCGCCCAACTAGCACATAACGATTTTTAGATCATTCAATATAACTATAATAAAAGGTCCTCCAAACTTGCCATGTTTAGTTTGTATGTTATAGTTTCTTTGTATCGACCTGCATTTAATTTATGAAATAATGCCCACAGTTTTCCTTAGAGAAAACTTGTGATTCTAAGAAAAATAGAAGAAGTATGTTCAATCTTTAGGGATTGGTGAGTACTTTTCTAGTTGTACCTTATGAAGGACCGACACATCTAACTGGTCGGTGCAACTGTGTCAGATATGCTGGGGACACGTATGGGATACGGGAGGTGGTGTGTCCTATTAATTTTATTAATTTTAAGCGAGGGACAGATTGGGGGACACAGGTGTCTCGAGTTAGACACCGTTGGGGACACAAAAGGGTCAATTGATAATTTTAAAAACATTCTGTCGGTTAAATAATGGTATCTAAGAAATATAAGGGTAGAGATTACAAACAAAAGAATTTCAAATTTATTAAACCTTCATGTAAATTATATTATTTGAAAGTAAAGGGTAAGTAGTGGAGACAATAATTTTAGTTGTTTATGGATACATTATTTTCTTGCTGTAAGGAGTGAAGAAAATGTCGGTATCCGTTCTTTGATTCCAGGGCTTGCTTCCCTCAAAACGCCTTTGTTGCTAAGAAAAATGTAATTTGAGCATGAGCTTTTGTGTTCCTTGTGTATATATTAATTATTTTTTGGCGAGTGATGAAAGAATATATGGTGATTTCTTCTGGGACGATCTATCTAGACACAGATCTCAATTGAAAAAGTTCACAGTACAGTTCATATCTTTTTTTCCCTTCTCTTTACTTTTACTTTTAGATCTGCAACTCAATCTAAAACAATCTTAAGAAGTCCACTAATTAAAGTTCTTGCAAATTGCAATATTCGGAGGAGCCATCTTGTTGTATTTTAAGTTTAACCTAACCAAACCCTCCCTTCCACGATTTTTTTGTTTACCTTCATAGGGATCCAGATCCAGTGATATTTTTTCTTGCTGGTTTCGTACCTAATACACAACCCTTCTCCTTTACCCATGCTTGGGGCTGCCAATTTTTTCATAAAGAAAAAACACTGGATATTATACTCTGTTCCAAGTTTGGGGGAGATGTAACTTTATTTTTGGTGTTGGATTAGCAACTATAATCTAAATTTTGTTTTACTTATAAAAAAGAATTTATACTTGTTTAAGAGTTGAAATGAATGATTGAACTTATTTGTTGTTTCATTGTTGTGTTTCAATAAGCAGAGCCAAATGAGCTGTCCTCGATCATGTTGACAAAACAGTGAGCCCGAATTTAAATGTTCGGCTTGGCATGGAAAGCCTCAGCTCAGTTGCAGCCCTCTAACATAATACCTCATTTTTACAATCTTCTGCCATTTCTTTTGCAGATCTAGTAGATCAGGTGCATATGAGCAGCATGCAGGTGGAGATATCATTCGACGTTGTGGTGTTTGTCAGGAATCTGATATGGTGCTTAAGCGGAAACCGGTACCTCTTTGCTTGGTAGTGTTTTGGAAACGAACAATAAAATGATTTCCGTGTGTATTTGTTCTGCAATCAGCGGCACTATTTCTGCTCAAAGTTTCGTATGTTTCACAATTTTTTGGAACTCTATATTCAGGTATCACTAAAGTTGAAACAATGTGTATAACTATGCACCGTAAATGGTTATTTTACTTTTTAACATGGCCACAGTTTGTTTTTATTCTGAAATGCATCTGATATCTGTGTGTAATTTATCGAAAGTGTTTCTTATGTTGCTCTCTTAAGTAGATCAGTGTTTTTGTGTAACACGTGAAATACATCCATGGTAAATTATTTGTTCGTTTCATTCCTAGGGTACAAAGTCAGAAATTCAGTACTATAATCAGTTTTTCATCTAGTAGCCTCTCATATGAAAATTCTCAATTATTTCCAGCCTTTCTTGTAAACCTTATTCTTCAAACAGTAAAATATTTCTTTCTTTCTTTTTCGAATAAGATAGGTGGTATGATGAAATGAACTTTGGTATTTGAAATTTGATCTGATGGCATTCAAGGATGTAAATCTGCTAATTCTTTCTCACCTAAAAACTGGCTTCTTTGCAGGATGGAAATTTCATGGTTGGGTGCTTGGGTTTTCCACAAGTAAGTTTTTTTTCATATGGTTACTGTGCGGATGTCCTGTACTTTGGAATTATTTTGCAGCGTTATTTATAAATACATTCACTAAAAGAACAACATTTAAGGGGTGCCACCCACATCAAATACATCATTGTATATCAAATAGATATATTAAATCAGGGAATTGATCCCGAGTTGGATTAAGTTCTCCCGATTTCCAACCATACAAAGTACTTAGCCAAAGGACTTCCAAGTCTATACAGAGAAATCTCAACACCATCAAACGCCTTTTCCTCCTTCCTACTCTTTCCATATACCAAGCATGAATGAACTCTTTAACACCCTAGCTGGAAATTCCCAAAAATGCCGCACGAAGAAAAACTAATGTCTGTAACAAGGTTACCTGGAACGCTGATCGCTGCGGTACGAGGAACGGGAACGCGGATCACGGCCCCTCCAGAATGCGGTAAGGTAGGGGTAGGCTTCTTCGGATCGCCAATTGCTTATTATATTAATTATTTTGTAAGTATATAAGTAGTAAATAAGGAAAATCAAATTTTTAGTAGATAAGTAGAAATGTTTGTTATTTTCTTTGTCATGTGAAAGGTTGCAAGCACTGTTTACGAAGGGCCAAAATGAAAAAAAGGGGGAAAATTCGGAACGCGAAAAATGGCGTTCCGGTACGTAAACGATTTGCGTTTGGGAACGTGCGATTCGGAATGCGGATCGCGGGGGGTAGGCGATTTCGTGTAACAGAGGTCTGTAACCAAAGTTTTCAGGGGTGAAAGCACAAGGCGAGGCATTTGACCTCTCATGGTTTGGCATAAGCCTCGAGGTGTTGAGACTTAAGCCTTTAGACTTTTATTCTTCATATTTATAAAAAATAGAATTAATTAAAAATACCATAAAAGTCTTAAAAATAAGAAAAGAGTAACTAAAATTAAGAAAAAGCATGTTAAGGCATGAGAACATTCTGCATTAATGGATCCAACCCTTAAATGCACTCTAAGCCTATAAATAAAAACCATGCAACAAAGTTCAATATTAAACCCCAAAATAACTTATGTGCAAAAAAAGAAAAAATGAATGGACACTTTTGATGTGTTTGCCTCTGTCGTCTGGCAGAAAAAGGCCTGAAAAGCATACACCCTTTGCACGTCTCAATTATCTGTGCTAACGGCTTCATGGTTCTCCACCCATAAATCAATGCCCATGTGCATTTTTGCCTGACATCAAGATGAGCCCCAAAAACTCCATTCAAAACATTGTTGATAACTCCCTAGCCATCGAGGCAATGTATGGGCAAGTTTGTGACCGACTCTTCATCTCTCAAGTACATGTTACACCAATTAAAAGAAGATTATTTTAGCTAAATCAATGTGAGGATCTTATCTTGTTCCATGCACCACATAAAGAACGAAACCTTGGTAGGCCTACGAGTACCCTATATAAACTTCCAAGTGAATAGAAAATTGTGCCTCCAATCAATATTCCATAACAGGATCTCATTTGAAAGGTTCCAGATGACGAAGAGCTTCACCTCCCGGAATCTTTTCTCACAACAATGGCACACATCACATAACCTTCATATGAGTTTGTGTAACTCCTTCATATCCTATCATGTACCTCTCTGTTGAAGATGATACCCGACTCCACCAAATACCTATCTTTCCTAAGGTAATATGCTGCCCAAGAATCCTTATCAATTGGTAATTGATCGATAGTAGGATCGACATTTCGCAATCCCACAAATTCACCTTTCTCCCATCCCTCAATCTCCATGCTAATGTCTCAGGAACTCATCCCAACATCTCTAATCCCTTCTCAAAGACCTATTTGATGAGGAATCAACACGTCCAAATAAGTCCACTTTCCCCATCCACATCAATGTCTAACACTCACCAGCTCGCTCAACCATCTCTCTCTCATGCCAATGTCCATAACCACTTTTAGCGAAATCTGATTTACCGTAGATTGTGGCGACCCAATTCGATCAGACTGGGCACGTGATTGGCCGATGACAAAGTCATAAAGGCTTTCCATTACCATTTGTCTCAGAGCATACAAAAAGTATTGCAAAAGTGAGAAGCAGAAACATACATAAATAACTCCAGAGAACTACGTGTCATAATTCACATAAATACATACTGAAAGCTACCAATGTAATTCTTTTAAAATTTGAAACAATTGCCCAGATCCCGAGCTTTCCTGTTAGCCTTATCATGAAAATTTGGAAAATATTTTTATAAGCGAATGCTCGTGTGACATACGAATATCGAGGTTACATGTTTGACCATGGGAACATTTTAGCACATAATAATAAATTTGTACTTGTCAAAAGAAGAGAAGGAAACCTCATTAATTCATAAACATCATTATACTTGTCCAAGAAGGACCCATTCATTAGTCCAAGATAGAGGACCATCCGTTTTGTCATAAGGAAGAATCAAAGTAATACTACGGTTCTGCGAACACTTTTCCAGTATTTGTGGGACTGATCACTGTTTTAGTGAGAGTTTTAGAGAGATGGGATGATATGAATAACATGTACGGTTTCTGGATGTGCTCCAACCTTATAATCTTATGTCATTTGTCTGTTTATTGTCCCATAGGACACGTGACACCGTATGAACCCCTTCAATAGTACAAAACATGTCAAATCATGCTTCCAAATCATATTTCTATGGTCTAAACGTTAATCACAAAATAAACTTGAAACCTTTCGATCATTTACTATTTGTTAGAATAGAATTAATGTTTAGTGGGTTAGTCCCACATTGGTTACTGTTGGTTGTAATATGATTAATGAGGATATAAATAAATCATTATTGTATTAGGGTTAATTAACATACCTTAAACACTTCTCTTATCTTTTCTCAAAAACCACATGGTATCAGAGCCACCATCACTAGAAAATTTCCCACCCTCGCTGGAACCCTAGACTCTTTTCACCAACCTATCGCCGATCACCCCCCATCCATCACCGTCTCTGTTCACCCTAGCCTCTGTTTCCACCCCAGCCTCTGTTCCACGACCTAGCCGCCTCTGCTCACCAACAAAACCCTAGCTGCCACCACTATTTTCTAGCACAACCATCGTTGTCGCCACCATCCACGACCTGGCGCACCTCATCATCGCCATCGTCGCCCCTTCGTGTTGCCACCCCCTTCGTGTCACTTTCTATTGCCATCGCCGCCTCACCTCACCTTATTGTTGTCGCATTGCCTCAACCTCTGCCTCGTCGGCGCATCGCCATCGTCACCCAATTCAGACGTCACCTTAGCCATCGTCGTCATCGATCTGCCAGAAACCCTTGGTTGCTGAATTGACTCAGTGAGCCATCCTACCTGATGTGATACATCTTTTACCGTTAATATGGTAATGATGTATAGATGTTTGGTCGCTTGTTATTGTTATGGTTGCGCGCTAAGAAGCACGGACACTCTTCCGGGCCTCACGAGTCCGTGTCCCAGACGTGTCGGACACGGACACGCTCGGACACGTCCCCGACACGTGTCTGACACGTGATTTTGTGTGTCCAAATATTTAATTCTTTTTTTTTGAGTTGGACACGTTTCCGACACGCTCGGACACGCGACGGACACGTTACGGACACGCGACGGACACGTTATGTGTTATTTAAAAAAAAGAATAAATAAAAACAGGTCGAGAAAGATCGCCGATTTCATTCGAGTCCTGTCTTCTCCCTTGTGGAGGGAACGAAATAGTACGCGAGATTGTAATTACGACTGTGATGTTTGATTTGATGCTGAAATTACACAAACGCCCCCATTTTTTGCAAAAAAAAAACTTGAAGTTAATGTTGTGCTTTTCACAGAATAGAATCTTTAGATTTCTTGATTTTTTTAAAAATAGTGGACTTTGAAGAACAAACGGAAGGTTTATTTTGAGTAAAATTCTCGGTTAAAAGTTACGGCATTGTTTGATTTACTACTGAGTGAAATAAATCGGATTACCTGTTCTAGTTCTGGGATTGTTAGTTCTTGAATTTTCTGTCCTTGTATTAATCTTTTCCCTAACCCAACCAATTCCCCTTGTTTCGTGTAAGTCATCACCTTACCTTATTTTAGGAAACCAATACTCTTTCCGTCCGGCTTCACACATCAGGAAGTTTGAGTTTGTCTGTGCTTGAAAGGATTCTCTTGCCCCTCACTAATCCCCACTAGTCATTAATTAGACGAGTTAAGTTAAATTAATCTCTTACCCTTCGTTAAGAAAATAAAAAAAAAATTTGCTCAAATTTGTCCATGGAACTCGTTCGAAAAGATGAATGACGCTTTCGAACTTGCGCCATAGATTGACCTGATCTTTCTCAACCTATTTTTTTGTTGAGTTTTCCTATTTTTAAGTTCTACTAATATCTTTAATATGAATTAAATAAAATTTTAAATTATAAAATCATTATATATATTAACATGTCCCCAACGTGTCCGTGTCGTAGTTTTTGGAAAAATCACGTGTCCACGTGTCCGTGTCGTGTCCGTGTCCCGTGTCCGTGCTTCTTAGGTTGCGCGTAATTGTTGGAGGTTGGTTGATTATTATATTGAGAGTCCTCC
>NMUG010000542.1:0-21632 GCA_002855965.1 Monotropa hypopitys | reverse complement strand
TGATTTCATAAAAAGGAAATGATTTTGGAAAAAAAGGGTGTGCGTGTGTGGTTTTAAAAGAAAAGGTGATCCTTAGATATTTTGACTTATTTTCTTTATGCTTTTCATATTAGTATTCATCATCTGTCGTTGCTGATACACGCTTATGTTTCTTTCTTTTAGGTGCTTGGAGCTAGTGGTCCCAATTCCGTCCAGCTGACGTGTCATGTGGTTTGGTAATGGAGTGAGTCTTTTTACTCTTTTCTTTGAGTCTGGAGTAGTAGTGGTGTTTGGCCTTGAGCCAGGTTGTTGTTGTAGTGTTGTTGTTGCTTCGAGTTGTTGTTGTAGTTCAGAGTTGTAGTAGTGGCAGCAGTGTTGAGTTGGCCATGTGCCAGAGTTATACTTTTTCTTTTCTTTGAGTCCTTGTACCATCTGGAAATTTATAACCAGAGCAGTTGTGTTTTTTATTTTATTTATTTCAGTTTTTCAATTGTCGCGTAGTTGTGTTTTGAGTTTGTTTGTCGTGTTGTGGTTTGAGTTCAATTCTTGCTTTGCCGTCGCGCCCGTCAATTAATGACCGTCATTATCTGGTTATCGGGGACGGGGTCGTGACAGATATGGCGCAACAAACGACTGCCCTGAAGTCTCCACTGGTTCGTTTTCAGGAGGAGGACCCATTATTGCCAAAATCCCAGTGCCACGACCCATGAGGGGCACCCCCTCATCCATATTCTCGCTAACGGTTGCGGGATGTTCTAGGTCAGACATGATTCTGGAACAAATTCAAAGGGAACAGAAGAAGAAGGGATGTACCTAGAAGGCAAATGTGGATGCTCGACGGATCTTAAGGAGGAAACTCTGATGAATGTTTTCTGAAGGACGGTAGGAGAAGTGTATACATCTCACATAGATAGAAGAATCGACGCATGATCTTAACCGTCCTCTCATTCCTTGATGAACGGTTTCAAATCGGCCATGTGGAGGGCGTGAGACATTTCACATCACGCATTTAATGCTTGCGAATACCCCAAAAGTGGCGACGCGACGCTAATAGTGTTTTTACCAAAATAGACTTCCACCTATACTGG
This sequence comes from Monotropa hypopitys, assembly GCA_002855965.1. NCBI lineage: Eukaryota > Viridiplantae > Streptophyta > Magnoliopsida > Ericales > Ericaceae > Monotropa > Monotropa hypopitys. The sequence continues at coordinate 20,565 of NMUG010000542.1, read as the reverse complement.
TAAAAATAAGGGAGTAGATGATAGGTGGTGCCGAGCTGGAAGCTCAACACCCCAGACCGGACCTCAGGTCAGCCCTGATGTCATTATTATGCTGACCTTACTATCGAGATCTCAGCTCAAAACTAAGAATAATGGAAAGATCTCAGTAACCGGACTAGATACAACGAGAACATGCCTTTAGGCTTTAACCAATATTCTCACCTATTCATTATTTAAAATAGAATCCCACGAGGTGCAATACTAGAACAATGCAATAAACGCCTATAATGGGGGAGCGTAAAACCGTTAAGGAAATGTGGCAGTAAACTACGGAAGCTTTCCTAAAATATAGGAGGAGTATATAATTTCCCATTTCACTGAAAACATAAGTTAACTTAAGCATCGGAAGATTTTTGGACAGAAATCACACCGATGTCAAGATTGTTTTTGCAGGATTTGGAAGATAAAATCGTTAACATCGGTGTTAGCTTTCACCATGTGTTTCGTTCTTGTCATGTTTTAGGAGATTTTGAAATATCAGACCATGCATTATGAATAGATTTTAGCAAAAATCACTGTCCAGTAAGTTTTCCTTTTAAAGACTTTCAAAAATAGTCTTTTTGCCAGTTTCAACGGCTCGCGCGTTGAAATCATACAACAAAAGTCTACATACCCGTCTCTCTCTCTCTCTCTCTCTCTCCAAGTCCAGAGTTGGGTCGTCGCTTGCACTGCTGGGCTCTCTCAACATATTCTGCAATGTGTGCAATAGTAGTTTGAAATTGCGTTGTTTGTGCAAAGATTCCCCGAGATTGGTATTTTTTCCTATTTTATTAGCGTCGAGTTTTGCTGCTGTTGTGTGTGTTAATTGATGATTCTCCCCAAACGGGTTCTCCGAAATAGTGTGCTTCGCATCGTATCTTAATTGAACCGTGTTTAGGGTTCATTGATTTGACATATGGCTCTCACTTGTGAACTCTACTAACTACGTTTTTTTTGTTTTTTTATGCAATTTTATGTCAGTACGCATAGAATCTCATGTCAGTATAAATTTCATTCCTACTACTACAATTGGTTTTGTGTCTGGGATCCGTTGTCCTGACTGTTTTGCTGCTATCTTTCTTGCTGGGATCTTGTTACTTCATTTCCGTTTTTAATATAAAATTTATGTGCCATCTGACGCAGCCTTTTTTTAAAATTTAATGCTCTCTCTCTTTCCAAAAAAAAAAAAAAGGTTGACCCCAAACCTTGAGGGCCCCACCGCCCCACCCCTAGAGCATCGTGGAGGAGGTAAATTGCGGGATGTGTCTCAGTTAGTCCAGTGTCCAGAGCTGCCTGTACACTATGAACACACAAGGGGGCCAAATCCAGACTGTTGCCAGTGTGATTTGAACCCCCCATCCTGCGGTCCAGTAGCAAGGCTGCCTTTAAGCACCATGACCTTTGACCAACTGAGCTATGCCCCGGGGGACTTAAATACACTTTCTGGTAGTCGCAAGGATTTGAACCTGGGACCTCACGGAAATATCCGTTTCTCCCAAGCCACCTTGCCTGCCAGGGCTTGTGTTCTCTCTCTCTCTTTCCAATACCCATGTTTAGTGTGATTCCACTACACACCCATTGGTGTATCCTAGTAGTAGCAGGGCGTGACTCGGTAAATTTCAGATCTTGCTGGCCAAGAATCCAAACCTACTGGAGACGAAGTCCCAGTAATTTCACCTGGTGCCTAGTGTACAGACGATACCACGTACCTAGGAACTGTCGGGTAAGCCCGCATTTACTTCCTCACGTGCTTCTAGGTGGCGGCAGTGTGAGACACTTAATGGTGGGATATACCATTTTTTAGTGTGCTTCCATTACGATTATTACACATTTTCAAACCCACCAATTCAACCTGATAGGGGATCGGCAGTATCAGGCCGGCTCAGGCATGAGCCCACACAAATAGCTTGGCGAGTCCAGAACACGACTTTAGATCAGCCCGGTGGCAGCAATCAAAGCTTAGCATGCCAGTCCACTTGAGGTTCTTAAGACGATCTCTCCCACGAGATGAGCCTTCGGAAGAAACGTTGCCCTCTGGACTGTCAGTTTGGACAGAAATCATGCTTCCGCTTAATTAGGCGAGATTGAAGGCTACGAGGCATCTGACTGGATACATTTTAGGAAACGATAGATATGTGATCCGACATTCTTGGAAACCATCCCACATTTCCAACTATGGTAAATTGATCCACCAATCAAGCAAGGAGATGGGGGACTGGGTATATAAAGATAAGAATCAAAGGAAAGAAGGTAGACGCGTTTTCAATCTTTCTCCTTCCAAACTTTCCGATCATCTTACATACTCTAACTTCAGCATTGGAGGGGGCTTGGACGACACCCCCAATTTTGTGTCTCTTAGTCGTTGTTTTGCAAGATTGCTTGGAGCAACAACTGATTCAAACTGGACTGAGCACGAAACTGCTTCATCAGTTGGCACCGTCCGTGGAAAACCTTTTTCCCAACATTGGTGAACGGTTTTCGTGAATAGTTCAGACTCGTACAAGTGCAAGAGCAATGACGTTCAATGGAGCCCAGGGCTAGAATGGACAAACTTCACGTGATCCATTAGCAGTAACGGTGGAAATGTTCAACCGAATGCAGTCACAAATGGAGGTCATGGAAAGGGTCTTGGAGAAGAATGAAGGCAGAATCAGGAGATGAGGGAATGACTTGCAGCAGAGCAGGACCAGAACCATGGAGGAGGCAGCCCCTCAGCCGGAGAACCCAACCGACGTCCCTAGCAGAGATCGCCCTCTGGCGAGCTAGGAGGCGAGTCACCAAGAAGGAACCAGACAAAACCCTGATAGGCAAGATCCAGAGCAAGACCTCCTGACAACCATGCAAGCCCAAATCGGCAGACCACAACACAGATTAAGCGTAAAGCTACAGCAACGGTGGATGAATTGGTCCAGAACACTGATTTCCCATTCACGACGGATGTCATGCGAATGGCGCTGCCTCGAAAGTTCCAGATGCCCTCGTTGGACACGTTTAATGATGCAACAGACCCGTTAGATCACCTCGAAACATATAGAAATCTTATAATGTTACAGGTGGTCCCATATGCGATCATGTGTCGAGATTTCCCGATTACTCTTAAGGAAAACACGCATATGTGGTTTAATAAGCTCAAACCAAAAACCATCAACAACTTTAAAGTGCTCAGTAAAAGTTTTGTCAGATATTTTATCATCGGGTAACGATACTGCAAACCGTCAACTCACCTATTAACAATTTAACAATAGTGCATAGCCGGGGAGAATTTTTACGAGATTATACAACCCATTTTACGAAGGAGGTCATATCGGTGGAGAGTGGACAACAAGGTTTCGATCAATGCATACATTCCAGGGTCGTGGTCCAGGAAATTTTTGTTCAACCTCACGCAGGACCCACACCAGACCATGTCTGGGCTCATGTTGAGAGCTCAAAAAACACATGAATGCAGAAGAAACTTTGAGCGCTAGGCATTCAAGAGATGTACAAGAGGTCAGATCCAATTCTAAACATAACAATTTAGACCCATTCGAGAAGAAGAGGAGGGACCGACCTAGCAGCAATGTGCGAGAACAGCAATCAAGAAAGAGGACCACAGAAGCTCACATAGGAGGTCAGACGGACCTTCCATGAGGTATCAACATTTCACACCTCATGTTGCTACGACCGAGTAGATTCTTGAGGATTTACATGGTGATCCCGACCTGAAATGGCTGAAAAATTGAAGACGGATCCTAATAAGAGATCCAGAGACAAATACTGTCGATTCCACCGTGATCATGTTCACAATACTGATGACTGCATCGACTTGAAGCATCATATCAAGGAGCTGATCCAAAAGGGACACCTTAGGAGATTCGTGGCCGGGAAGGGTCAGAAAAATTGTAGAAGACAAGGGGATCTGAAGAGGGACGGAAATGACCATAGAGATTGGCATTAGGATGGGGCCTTGGGAGAAATCAAGGTCATCCATGGAGGTTTCTAAGGTGCAGGAGAATCCAATTCAGCTCGGAAAACTCATATACGACACCTCCGATCGGATGATCCAATGGATGTGTGCACTGTGGGGAGGTCAGCGAAGTTGCCCAGTGCCAGAGACGAAATCCCGATCATATTCTCCGAGGAGGACAAACGATGCATTAGTTACCCGTATGATGATCCTTTGGTGGTAACTATGATTGTCGCTCATTTTAAAACAAAGAGAATTATGATTGATAACGGTACATAATGTCACCCCTAGTAGTATTCTCTGGGGAACCTATCTCCCCCAATGGGCAGATAGCTCTCCCTGTCACCATGGGAAAGGAAGGAAGGGCCTTGACTTTAATGATAGATTTCGTAGTGGTGGATTGTCACATCCCAATCCGGATAACTATCAAGGTAATTATCCTGGAAAGTGACGTTACAACATTAGAAACATAATCTATCTATCAACAACTCTAAATGAATAACCCTATCATACTGGAAAATAAAATCTCATTACTCTATAAATACTGAAATGTACCTACTGCTCAACAAAATGGCAAAATAAAACTCTGGCCCATCCCACATGTTGTACAATCATGGTACAAATCTCTAAAACCGTAAGTAAATAAAACCTCTAATGACTACATAGATACCTAGCAAAGGAAAATTCTGCAAGACCTTCACACGCTACTGCAGCTGTACAAGTGGACAACACTAGTCGCTCACCTAGAAAAGAATGTGTATGCTCTCACTGAAGAGATGTGGAGGGAGAAAAAAACTATGTTTCTCAAAATGAGACATCCATAAAAGAAATAAAACTTCCTAGATTGAGGATTATACCCAACGGAAATACATTTGTGGGCTTTAGAACCTAACTTGCCACCACATGGATGATGAGCATGAACAAAACACACGCACCCGAAAACTCGGGGGGGGGGGAATTGGTCACTCGAAAACTACTAGGAAATAGGTAGCAGTGAAAATGGATTCTCCCCATAAATATTTGGGAACATTCATGGTGAACAAAAGAGAGTGAGCTACCTCAGCAAGATGACAATTTTTACGTTCAGCAACTTCATTTTTCTGAGGAGTGTCAACGCAAGTCGTTTGAAAAAGAATACCATGATTATATAGAAAAGTCCAAAAACTCCTATCTATGTACTCAGTGCCATTGTCACTACGAAAAATTTTAATACTCGTATCAAACTAAGTGCGAATCATCTCATGAAAATATTTAAAACAATAAAATACTTCACTTTTTGACTTAAGTAAATACACCCAAGTAATGCGAGAATAATAGTCAATAAAAGTGACAAACCACCGATAACCTTTAAGAGCAGTAACAAGGAAAAGACCCCAAACATCAGAATGGATAACCATAAATGGAGAATCACTTCTTTTATTAATAGGGGCATAAAATGAATGTTTATATTTTCCAAACTCACAAGCTTCACAAAAAAACTGACTTCGAGAACAATGCTTACTTAAATTAGAAAAAATTCTTTCTAAAATTCCAAACGATGGACGACCTAATCTACGATGCCAAGAAATAGTTGAACTCATATCTGCTTGTAGAGCAAGACCACATGGCAGCGATGAATGAGGTGGAGAAGGAGGTGGTGTAGATTCCAAAAAATAGAGGTCACCGTGTGCTTTACCACTGCCAATCACCTTCCTCGTGCCCAATTCCTGAAAAACACAACGAGTGAGAAAAAAGGTTATAGAACAATTTGCAGAACGAGTAAAACTACTAACATATATGAGATTAGTTGCATAATTTGGAATATGCAGAACTGAAGATAGGGAAATAGATGGAGAATAGTAAACAGAACATTTCCCTGAAATAGCAGAGAACGACCTGTCTGCTATTCTGACCTTATCCTTACGAGAACATGTGAGACCCATAATGAATCTTGAACCCACAGGAAGGACATAATGGTCCTAGGTGGGGGATATTGTGGTGGGTGGTTGTTGATCCCACATCACTTGGTGGATGTAAGTTGTGTGTGCTATAAATAATAGATCCCGAACCTATCTTGCACAATGCCTTTTAAAGTCGTGCGGACGCCAAAATCCATTGGAACATCCCAGTTAAGCGTGCTCGTCCTGGGGTAGTCCAAGGATGGGTGACCCCCTAGGAAGTCCACCAGGACTTGGCGGCCAAAGCGGACAATATTGTGCGGGATATGGGCGGATCGTTACATATGGTATCAGAGCCTGCACCAACCGGAAATGTAAGACCGGAGGAGAATCTTGACCCCACATGAGGACGTGTGTTTCTAAGTGGGGGAGATTGTGACACCCAGGATTAATCTTGACCCCACAGGAAGGACAAAACGGTACTAGGTGGAAGAGATTGTGTTAGGTGATTGTGGGTCCCACATTGCTTGGTGGATGTAAGTTGTGTGCTATAAATAATAGATCATGAACCTAACTTGCACAAAGCTTTTTAAAGCTGTGCGGGCGTCAAAGCCCATTGGAACTTCCTAGTTAAGTGTGCTTGTCCAGGAGTAGTCCAAGGATGGGTGACCCCAGGGAAGTCCAGTGGGATTTGGCGGCCAAAGCGGACAATATTGTGCAGAGTGGGGGCAGGTAGTTACAGAACAAGTAGAGTAAGAATCAAATATGGAGGAACATCCTGTCATATGATCTGAAGCACCAGAATCTATAATCCAAGGAATAGTAGAAGAGGCAGTGAATGCATTTGATGGTATACTTGTGTAAGCAAAATAGGATGAAGTACGAGCTACAGTGAAAGAGGAAGCTATAGTAGATGAAGAATCTGCTCAAGCCATAAGGCGCCTGAGAGCTTGCATCTCCTCTGGAGAAAAACCACTACTATGATCTGAAGTGATCTGAGCCCCAATACTAAATCCAGAGTCAGATGAGGTAGCAATCGCAGATCCAAAGACATGAGCCTGGGCCTGAGAACGTGGTGTACCACGACAACGACCACCGCATCCACCCCTCGACCACGATGGGCCAACCATGTAACTTCCAGCAAAAATCCCTAGTATGACCATTGTTGTGGCAATAATCACACTGAAGTGATTTACTATCCTTAGACCCACTGCCAATACTAGTGTGAGACTCTGACCTAGTAAAATATGTCTAAAATATGATTGTTTAATGAAAATATATTTTTGGGATATTTAGAGATTTTCGCAATTTATTTGAAGCCTAGTCTAGCACTAAAATGAATTTTAAGGTCTAAAGCAAGGGAATACATAAAAGTAGGGATTAAAGTGATAGAAATAGAAGAATTGGGGAATATCTGTAAAAAATCTTGGAACCGATCGGGGCAAAGTATAATTGGTCGGCCACGTCAGCCGACCAATCTGCAACTGGGCGGCTAAAAGTTGCTTAAAGCAGCCGCAAAGGCTGCGGAAAAGCCGCGCTGTCAGACGACGGAATAGTTTTCGGCTGTGACTGGTGGAAGGTTATTGGCTGATCAGACGGCGGCTCAGCAGTCCGAACGAAGCAATTGATGTAGCATTAATGAAGGCCAACCACACCATTTCATCCTATATAAACACCTATGTTGGCATTCATTTCGACCCACCAAACTCTCCATAGAGCATTCATAACTCTTTGCCGTCCAAACTATATTCCGATCATTCTCCGTCCGATCAAGTAACTGCTCAGCTGTTGCCTCCCGAGGAGTCCTTTCTTCATATTCAGCTCGGTCGATCTCTCAGTATTCGGCAAACACCTCTCCAGAAGCATCAGGACTCACTTGTTGTCCAAAAGTCAGACCTTCGGCACTTCGACAGAGGTATAATTCTACCCTTTGTGTCACGCCCCAACCCTGATAATCGTAGAGTTGATCATCCAGGATTGACACGTGACAACCATACACGACCACAACTCACTAATCACACACCAACTGAAATAAAAACAACTCACAACTTTGCTGATGATATACATATACATACTACCAATTGAAAAGGAAGACATCTCATAAACTCTGAAACACAACTCTGATACAACTCTGAGATAAAACTCAACTCGACACCATACTGGGCAACACGCCCTAATACAACTGATACTAATACAAACTCAACTCAACTCAAACCACACTAGGCTACATTCCCTGACCTATCCTACACTGAATATACAAGAAATGGACAACTCTCACTGACACAAATAAGAGAGATAAAAATCCTCTCAAATACAACAAAGATAAATAAATTACCCTAACTCCAGATACTCTAAACTCTGACAAACTCCCCCACACTCTACTAATGCAGTTGGACTGAACTGGAGGACTCTAGCTCCAATAACCTAAAAGAAAAGAGTAAAAACTCATCAGCTCGATAGCTCAGTGAATACTATAGAAAGTATAATAAATAGAAGCAAAGTAGCTATGGATCACTATTTCTCAAAACACATCCCATTTCAAAATCTTTCCTCAATATAGAAAACTCTTTTCTCATTAGAAAACCCTTTTCCCCTTTTAACTCACACCACAAACCCATTTTCCTCATACTCTGATCTCTCTTTTCCCGAGGTGTAGCCCAGTGGCAACAAGGCATGACTGGGTAATCCTGTCTTGCTCAGTGCCTCGATTCAAATCCTACTAGATACGAAGTACTAGGGATGTACGAGTGCGGAACTTTAGTATTCAGCTAACCGTACAGACGAAATCATGCGTTGGGGCTGCTGGACGACTTGCAATTTGCCTCTCATACGATGCTCTAGGGGTGGGGTGGGGTGGGCCCTCAATGATGGGATATATCATTTTTTGATATCTATCTTTTTCCTGTTTCCTCTTTTCTCAAAAAAAAAAAAAAAAAAAACTCATATAATCTCTTTTATTTATTTCATAATCTCATATCTGATAATCTCATATAACTCAGAAGATCAAATAGGATCTATCTCATATTCATACTTATACTCATCACATATCTCATCTCATATCCCATCTCAAAACCATAATAGCCCAGGGTCATTCCTGTTGACCACGCGTTTTGACAGATCTGTGACCTTGTGGATATCCGGATAGGTACACCGTAATAAACTAAGGGTCACTCGTTTTTCTGCCCCAGCGGTAAGGACTAATCAATAATCATACCCCTGTATGTAACTGTCTTATTTGACCGTGAGAACCCAGCCGCACCTTAGTACGTATGCCCCAGATGTACCCCGTGTACACTGGCAAGATTGAACAAGAATCTCTTTGATTATTTATAAAATTCCTTTTCACTTTATTTTTACAAAACCCATTCTCTTTTAAAATATTTCCCATAAAATCCTTTCTTTATCCACTACCATTCCCTTTAGTTAACTTTAATCTCTTACAAACCCTTTTCTCTTTTATTTCCAAAACCTCGTGATTCGTAGATTTTTCTCTTATCCCCAAATACTTTTAAAACACATTTTTCTAGTATAAATGTTGTGAAGAGCATTAAGCGCACATAGGCGCTCAGGTGTCCTGGTGCCTAGGCGCTAGGCGCGCGCTTGAGCTATGTGAGGCACACTAGTGTTAGTTTGACTGCTACATGATGACATTGATCGCAATACCTAGCGTAACAACATCAAAGAAGTCCATGCACAAATATCTATACAATAACTGGCTTACCCACAATAGCATTGTTTTATACCGGAGGTGTGGGGGCGGGAGCCCCACAGGTTATTTTTAAGCTCGCTCATATTTAGGGTTATGAGTTTCTGTGAAAAACAGAGATAGAGTCGAGAGAAAACCAAAGTTCTCAGAGAGATTTGGAGAAGAAAAAACGTTTTGTTTCTTAGGCGTGCACCTAAGCGCCTAGCCGCCTGGCCACCTAGGCGCGCCGCTCCAGCCGCCCACCGGAGATCGCGCTGCCTGATGCTGTTCCAGGCACTGCACCTTCAAATCGCTGCGCCTAGCGCCTAGGCGCGTGCCTAGGCGCACTTTTCACAACACTGTCTAGTATATTAAAAATACTAAACCACTCTAAAATAAGCAATTCTATAGGTACTCACCTTGATGAATAAAATTGACTACTCGACCTGCTTGTCCTTGCGCAAACGCCGCAGAGCTACGGATGACGAAGGTCTCTCCAATCCTAACAAACAACAAATACATCTATATAAGAATACCGATATCGAATCATGCATGAATATGCTTTCTTATAATTAATTTCTTTTTATTTTCCATTTATTACCAATTCCCCCTGTTACAAGATAATGCCTTTTGGACTAAAGAATGCAGGTTCAACGTATCAAAAGCTGGTCAATAGGATATTCAAAAAGCAGAATTGGTCGTAATTGTCACGCCCCGGATTTTCAAAACCATTTTTTGAAATAGAACAATAAGTGAGAAATTAACTATCAATCATAATAATTCCTAATAATACATGAACAATGGAGCATAGAGAAGATCACAATCCCATCCAACAATATGAGTGTAAGATTACAAAATCTTTACAAGTGAACATCTAGGGACATGAAAAGAAAAGAGAATACAATACAGTGATACAATAAAATAATATATCAATCTACCCTGAAGATGCTATGCTCCAATGATGGCCAAGGTCCTTGGAACGTCCAGATCCAAATCAAACCTGAGGCTCGGTACCTAAAAACGATATGTCGAGCAAAGCCCAGTAGAAAAATCTAAACGCTAGGATTTATATGGTTGCTGTGGGTGAGTGCAAGTGTACAGAAAAATATGATGCATGCTGATGCAGATCGCATATCCGAGAAACCATGGAAGGAAGCCGCACTGGGAAACTTACGTTGGACACATTATCCGTAGAGTAGTATGGCGTCTCAACTGAGGCCCTGCCCGTCCAACTATGCATGTGCGCGGCTGAGCACTGCGGGTCAAGCTATCTTAAAGTTGCCGCGCAAAGGAGAATTTGCACAACCATCTCTGTGCACTGAATAAGTGGGTCCCGAGCTAAATAAAGATGTGCTCGGCTAAAGTCCTTATGAGCTCAGCTAGATGGTATTTAAGCTCGGCAATTATCTGGTTGTACCCACTAGCCCAAGTCGATCATTTCATCCAACCTTAGCTCGGCACCTCGGCTCGTCCAAAGTCAATTCACCTCGGCTCATCCAAGGTCATTTCACCTCGGCTCGTCCAAGGTCATTTCACCTCGGCTCGTCCAAGGTCATTTCACCTCGGCCCATCCAAAGTCAATTCACCTCGGCTCAGCTCAGTCAGCTCTTCCCGCACAGAAAGCTGTTTTGTCCCATTTTCTGTTATGAGTTTGCCGTGTTGTTTTCTTTTAACCCAACTTATTTAGGGTTCCTTTTGTTTTCATTTTTGGGCCTAATTAGCTCGGTGGCCCATCATTGTACTTAGGGTTTTCTTTTTTCTTTTAGGTTTTCCTAGACCGTCCTATAAATAGGGGCAAATGTACTAGTTAAAGGGAGACTTGATTTTTGATATTGAAACTTGACGGCTGAATTGCTTTGTCATTTTAACCATTCTCGATTGGTATTCTTTGTGAGAATCAACAACGTGATTGAAGCCGCGTGTTTGACATTTCGTGCGCGAAATCAACAGACCGCGAGCCTTGAATCTGGGTATTCGTGCGCGAATCAACAGATCGAGAAGAGAATCAACGGAGGTATTCCAGGTGAATCAATCCGGCATTCTGTTTATTCCCCAGATCATTCATTTTTTCTATTCCGCTACGTAGTTCGAAGGCTGCAAGGAGAGAAAGGAAAATTTTCTCGCCCTGCATCAGTTGGTATCAGAGCTCTGTTTCTGATTCCTACCAGAGAGCAAGTGTCAATCCTATCAGAGCTACAGGTTTCAGTCCTTGTAGCGGCGAAGCTTTGTTTCTATCCGAGAGTTCAGATTTCGATCCTTGAAGGTGATGGATTCCAGACACAAATTTGTTCAAGGAATTGCGGAGCCCAAATTTTGACTGACTGAAAAGAAGGTGACATGAGGAAGAAGTTCTGTTCGTGCAGTCACCACAACCAGGCTTCAATCTGAGAAGAGGATGGTCCCCATAAACAAATCTACTTCGAATACGGTTAACAAGATCAAAAAACTCGATCGATTGGAGAAGTCGATCATGAATTTGGTAGTCACTGTGGCCACCATCCAAACTCAGATGCAACTGCCCCAGCAACAACGACAACAACGCCCTAATCTATGTAAGGAAGAAGGCAAAGCGTCAGCCGCCGTGGTGGGTCATGTTGGGAGAGTGATAGATGAGAGAGATGATGGTGATGAGAGAGAGAATATGGCGATCAGGAGTCTCCCCGATCTGATCTACACAAAGGAGACTATTGTCGATTCTCTATTCACCACATGTGCGATTCAAGACCCTATTAAGGAATGGAGCAACCTACCTGTATTTGACGAAGAACCGCCACAGTGCGGCGGGAGCAATGGCAAGGAGGTTCTGGAGGAAGTGTTTACAGTACAACCCATGGAGGCCACAAAAACTCCAACACAAATTACCAATCTCATGCTCGACTCGCTAACCACACCGAAACCCATGGAGGAGATGTTGCAGCAGGCCCATGGTGAAGCAATGGAGGCAAAGAAGCAAGGAGTGCTCAACAATGATCCCCATTCTCAGTGCGGCCTTGATCGGGAGCTTGCCAAGAGACAGTTACCATTGGGTCAACAGCAGCAGCTCGGCAACGAGCAACGGAAGCTCGGCAACGATCAATTAGTGGGTAACGGTGAGTTGGACCCTAAACTGTGTGCAGATCCGATCATAACCGCAGAGGTGATCACCATGAGGCAACCTCCACTTACTCATGAGCGGGGTAATCAGGAGCTCGACAAGGATGCTTGGGATGACATTATAAAAAAAAGAGTCAGTCCCAGGGACTCCGAGCCCCAGTACGCACACTGAATTGCCACTCCCTCTCGGGGAAAGATGAAGATGTTGCGAATTCGAGGCCGAATTTTTTCCAACAAGGGGAGTCTGATGCAGATCGCATATCCGAGAAACCATGGAAGGAAGCCGCACTAGGAAACTTACGTTGGACACCTTATCCGTAGAGTAGTATGACGTCTCAACTGAGACCCTGCGCGTCCAACTATGCATGTGCGCGGCTGAGCACTGCGGGTCAAGCTATCTTAAAGTTGCCGCGCAAAGGAGAATCTGCACAACCATCTCCGTGCACTGAATAAGTGGGTCCCGAGCTAAATAAAGTTGTGCTCGGCTAAAGTCCTTATGAGCTCAGCTAGATGGTATTTAAGCTCGGCAATTATCTGGTTGTACCCACTAGCCCAAGTCGATCATTTCATCCAACCTTAGCTCGCCACCTCGGCTCGTCTAAAGTCATTTCACCTCGGCTCATCCAAGGTCATTTCACCTCAGCTCGTCCAAGGTCATTTCACCTCGGCTCGTCCAAAGTCAATTCACCTCGGCTCGGCTCAGTCAGCTCTTCCCCGCACAGAAAGCTGTTTTGTCTCATTTACTGTTATGAGTTTGCCGTGTTGTTTTCTTTTAACCCAACTTGTTTAGGGTTCCTTTTGTTTTCCTTTTTGGGCCTAATTAGGTCGGTGGCCCATCATTGTACTTAGGGTTTTCTTTCTTCTTTTACGTTTTCCTAGGCCGTCCTATAAATAGGGGCAAATGTGCTGGTTAAAGGGAGACTTGATTTTTGATATTGAAACTTAACGGCTGAATTGCTTTGTCATTTTAACCATTCTCGATTGGTATTCTCTGTGAGAATCAACAACGTGATTGAAGCCGTGTCTTTGGCATTTCGTGCGCGAAATCAACAGACCGCGAGCCTTGAATCTGGGTATTTGTGCGCGAATCAACAGATCGAGAAGAGAATCAACGGAGGTATTCCATGTGAATCAATCCGGCATTCTGTTTATTCCCCAGATCATTCATTTTTCCATTCCGCTACGTAGTTCGAAGGCTGCAAGGAGAGAAAGGAAAATTTTCTCGCCCTGTATCATATGCATGAGAACTCCATTTTCTTTGAAATAAACTTGACCCTTGATTATTTGTTTACTTCCAATTCCCAATTATTTTTCAATTTCATTTATCAATTCCAAAACTATTCAACTTTGACGAAATCAAGGGAGACCAACTATCAATTATTTTCCATCTCTTTCCATTGATTTTCACAACGCTCAACCTTGATGAAATCAAGGGAGTCCAAATATCAACCTTGACGAAATTAAGGGACATCCATCATTATCATGTTTTCATTTTCAAGATTCATTAGGTTTTGGCTTGTTCCGCGGTAGAAGTCCGTCGACTAACTACTCATAAAGTTCCTCGAATTATCCGACCCGTCAGGAGGGTCCAGTCAAGCCCCCATTGCGCAATGTCATGGGTGATATCCACCTAGAGAACAAAATTCCTGGATATATATATAGTGGACTTGCTGTCAGGACTAAATCAGGACATCCACTTTCCCGATCAAATTTTCATGATCCGAACCGTCCAATAAGCATATCATCAACGTACAGACACAAAATGATGTATTCTTCTTCGGTGTCCTTGACATACACATATTGTCACGTCCTAGAATTTTAAACCATTTTTTTTGAAATATAAAAGATGACAACAAGGACGAGTAAAGATAAACAACTACCCATTCCAAAGTGCAGAAAAAAGGGAAAGGGAGAATGTCACACACACAAGCACATATGAGTTTAAGTTTACAAGTCCAAACAAATAAAATATTATAGTCCAGGGTACATGAATTCAACATTTAAAGGAAACTGAAATAAGTAAGACTAGGATACCCAAAGGGTGGCATCCAATGCTCCAAGCTCCAAACTAGGCGGCCAGATCGGTACCAAAAAATAGAGGGTTAGGCAACAGCCTAGTAGAGAGATCCTACATCCAAATATTTCTCAAGTTGGGACAAAAGATGCGAGTGCGAGAATAAAATGAGTATGCATACGATGAGGACCATTTCCGTGGTTCAAAACATTTTTCAACTTCCTTTCCAAAATCAAGTTCCAAGACTTATTGGTTTTTTTCAAAAGGCTCAACTTGACGAAATCAAAGAGAAGTATATCTTTCAAAATCTCATCTCAAACTTCACGAAATCAAGGGAGGCACGAACAATTTTATTAAGAATTTGTTAAGTTTCGGCTTGTTCTGCACTAGTCGCTTGCCAGCTACTAACCGTAAGTTCCTCAGAATTATTCAACCTTAGGAAGGGCTCCAGTCGACCCCCATTGCGCAATGTAGCGAGTGTGAATCCATTCAGGGAACGAAATTTCCGTATGATAATATAGCCAACTCAACTTATCCTTCATGTTATTGGTCAATTAAAACATACATTCACTTGTTCATTAATTTCCACGGATTTGGGGCATCCATACCTACCAAATCAACATTAATGACCAAAACATGAATTTTCCAAAAATCGGTTTTCAATTTCTCTAATTGAAATATCAAGAGGGCCATAGGACCAATTTAAAACCATCAATTTCAACATTTACCTCTTTAATTTCAAGAATCCCAAATGACCCAAAATAGAGTTTTTACAAAAATTAGGGGTTTTGAAAATCAACCAAGGGATCTTTAAATCAAAGTGGCAATAAATCTAAAGGGATCCTTAGGGACATAAACCCCCAACGAATTCAAGGATTTAATCAACCCACAATGACATCCATGAAAAATTTTCTCATCCTACTTAACATATGGGGGAGAAGAGAGAAACCCATCAAGGGAGATACAAGGAGTAAGGAAACTCTACCTTGGAGAAGATACACAATACTTACACAACCCTAGATGAGGGTGTCTTGAGAGTGGTAGAACTTGTGCATGTCACTGGAGAGAGGAGAGAGCCGTCTACAACTTTAATCCATGTGTTTTCTTCAAAAACCCAACCAATAGCCCAAGATTCAAGAGAGAAGGGAGAGCTTTTTGAGTGAGAGAGGGGTGGACGGAAGAGAGAGAGAGTACTGGAGTGGAAATGAGGGTTTTAGGCATCAGGGATGTATTTATATCAGGACCAAAAGACCAAAAGACCCTCCATCAAAATATTCCGAAAACCAGAAATTAACCCTTGTACTACCGGTAGTACGGGGCTGTACTACCGAGAGTACAAGCCTCTGGACTTCTGCACAAAAGCCAGAACCCCCAACTCCCGCATGGACTCCCGCAATTCCCTCTCCATCTGCCGGTAGTCCAGCTCTCTGGACTTCTCCTCTTCTTTTCTTCTTCTCCTATTCCCGCATGAACTCCCGCAAGTCCTTCTCCAACTCCCGGTTGATTGTCACTTCATTCGCCAGTATCTTCAATCTGGACTCATCACTTTACCCTTTGTCTCTTCTACGCTGCAGTTGCCGACTTCTTCACAAAGACCCACACTGCTACTCGTTTCCGCTTTCTCCTTGGCAAACTCTCGATGCTCTCTGATGTCCCATCCTGAGTTTGAGGGGGGATGCTAATGTATATTTTTGTAAATATCATTAGAATTTAATTAGGGATTTGATTAGCTTTGACTAGGATTTGATTAGCCTAAATCTAGGAATTTGATTAGAATTCATTTACTTTGATTTATTTTGTTTCTTTATTTTGGCCTAAGTTTTGGCTATTTATTCACTTTGTAACTTCGTTAATGAGAAGAAATACATATTATTTTTCCATCTTAGTTTGTAACACTTATATGTCCATCCCAGACATCCTTGATTGACATCGGCATCCAATGTGGGATGGCAACCTATAAAATTGCTATATCAATGTTTAGTTGGATGCTTGTCAACAAAATCACGCGAGTGAAAAGTTAAGTCATATCATATCATACAACAGATGTTTTGAAATAAAATAGTGATAAAAAATTTATTGAAACCCTTTTCCTAGTATAGTCCCCCGTGCTTCTTGGCATCTTACGTTACTGGATCTACTGAATTTATTGAATAAAAGGCTAATGGAAAGAGTCTAATATGAAATCTTTTCTATTTTTCACTAGGAGTTTCTCTAGCATTCCTTGATTGATCACATTTCCATTCGAGAGGATTTTGTCCAGTTGATTGAAGATGTATGTGGTGGAGAGCAAGGGAGGTGCTATAGTATGTATGCTGTTTTCCCTCTTATTCTTGGGCACATGGCCTGCTATAATGACGCTCCTAGAAAGACGTGGTCGTCTTCCTCAACACACTTATCTTGATTACACAATGACAAATCTCTTGGCTGCGGTAATTATAGCCTTCACCTTTGGTGAAATCGGCAAGAGCTTGCCTGAACAACCGAATTTCCTAACTCAGCTCTCTCAGGTTAGTCTCTACATTGTTTAAGCGAGCATTTGAACTTCAAGTTTGACTGAAGCATGGCACCTCTAAATCCAGGAAGTGCTGAAAACTCACAGAAGCATTTTTTTATGTGTACCATTATAAGTGGTCTAATTTCTTAAATCCTTTGTTGTTGCAGTGTGTAGTTGTTTTCCTGTTATGATTCTGGCATTGTGCTTGTCATTTTAAGCGTTCACCTGGTCTGATTCACTTGAATTAAGCTTGAATTTGTAGAGGATAACAGAGCCATATATGTTTCTAATTGTTTATTTTCGCTGCTCTAGAAATTTTCCCGCTCCTCTACCTGGAGGATGTAGAAATGAGGCTACAATTGTCTCGCTGGGCTGGCATGAATAGGCTTGTGTGATTTTGTTGATTCTCTCATTAAGATCAATGCCACAACTTAGAATTCTTTGTCCCTAACTTGGTGTAAACTGGAATTGTAAAACACAGTAAATAAAATTGTGGCCGTATATTAAGGTAAATTCGATTACTCGCTGCCGGATCTTACTGGCCGTTACATATATTACAGCACTAGCAATAAATTTGTAACTATTATTTGATCAACAGAAAAAAGAAACATGTTAGTACTCACGTAGTTGCATTTTGAGATATAGGTCTCTAATGGTTTCATATGCAGCATATGGAAATACAGTTTATGTTTTTTTAAAATGCAGTTGCCTGCCAATGATGATAACCTCAAAAGGTTGTCCTATAGCAGGCCTCCAATACCTAGGAAGCACGGATATGAACACAAGACACATACACGTCACAGGCACATTTTTTTCCAAAAATTAATACACGCACACATTTTGTTTTGTTTTTGATCTGCAATTAGAACAGGGACACGTTTTGGACACTTCGAATAAAATTAACTTTTGTATCATAGATGTATATCATGAATTCATATAAAAGATCAAAAACATCATTTTTTGTCTAATTGAGATAAGAATTAGAAATAGGATAAATATTTTGGTTATACTATTGAACGGTCTCTATATAAGTCTTGATGAAGTGAACATTCATTGAAATTTTGATTTTGGCCAAATGTAAAAAAATTCATTTTAACCTGCTATTGTGTCTTTCATGTGTCCCAAGAGTGTCTCCAACATGTCCTAGAGTGTCCACAATGCGTCTGAGTAAAAGAATATAATAAAATATTCAACATGTATTTAGTCGTATTTGACACTTGTCCAGAGTGTGTCATGTCTTGTCCGTCTCTGAAACATGCCGAACGTGATACTTGAGGCTGGTACGTGTCCGTGCTTCTTAGCCCAGTACAATAGCTGAAAATGAGAAAGTAGTCAACCATCAACAAGACAATCATAATACAACCTAACATTGATTTAGGTGTATTTAGATATTTTTACCACTAGAGCAGCCAAGAAATCACGGTTCGTATTAAATAAATCAACACCCAGTTGGTACCCATTATTAATCGTGGTTCATATTAATAATGATAATTCTATTGATTCGGCTATATGGGGGAACTTGAATGGTGAGCTAAAAAATTTCCGAAGCTGAAAATATTTTCAACAATACAATATCCTTTTTTGTTGGCCTGCAATTGTTTTTGGCTTGGAATTTTTACATACCTTCTTTTTGTTTCGTTTTGATCTCAACACTTTGCTTGTAAACGAAGCGGCATCAGGACTACCAAGGTAGCAGTGCTGTTCTAGAGCAGTTCCGTAACCTATCAATCAAGAAGATTCGTGCCACAGTAATCAGAACAAATATGTAGGAACCAGATAATCAATCACAGTTTACTATACCATGGTTGTTCAATTCAGCAACAAGTGTAAAAACACATTAACATTACCCATGTAATCCCCAATTGATGGGGCTATGGGCGGGAGATGACTGGAGTTAGACCTAACATTTGACAACATATACACAAAGTGACTGCTTTCGAACAGTTTATTGCTAAAATAGTGGGCTTCCTATACCTCCAAAAATCGTGGATCTCAATGGACGTTATGTCGTACTATCATGCCCTAAAATCAAAGTCGAAAAGCATCAGATAGGCAGACCTAGAGACCCAATTCACTTTCTGTGCTCATTACCTTGCTTCCTTCATACAAAATCCAAAGCATCAATAATGCATTAAATTAAACAAGTATAGCGGATAAATTTAGGCATATGGCTTTGGCAGTGGTGCCATACTAAACTCAGGGAAATTTCTTTTTATTATAGACGTGGCTACTTGATTCCACCAGAATGTATTCTTATTCTGAATATATTCTTTTCCACAACGAGAATACCTTTACAATTTCTACAGGGTGGTGATGGGATCATAAATTCTTCGTTGCCGATTGGTCTGTGATGTGTGCTTTCATGTTAGAATGGTAGATGTTTACGGTTCCAAACTGTGAGTGATGAGTGTCTTTTTCTGGTGGTTTAGACTTTTACTTCTACCAACAAGAAACTAAAAGTAGTGCTATCTTGAGCTTGTCATTGCTTTTAGAAAATCAAATTCCAACAGTATTACTGGTCATTTTCAGCTTAAGGTGCACTTTGATTTCAAACTTAAAAGGATTTTCTTTATATGCAGGACAATTGGCCGAGTGTTTTGTTTGCAATGGCCGGTGGGGTGGTCCTCAGCGTAGGAAATCTATCCACACAATATGCTTGGGCCTTTGTTGGTTTATCAGTGACTGAGGTTGTCACTTCAAGCATAACTGTTGTTATAGGTCTCATTTCGCCCCACATTCTTTGATGAACTTCATTTCATAGCAAGATTTTTTCAGTAGTACGTTAGATGTCATGATTTTAAAATATTGCAACAGGAACAACCATGAACTACTTCTTAGACGACAAGATCAATAAAGCTGATATTCTTTTTCCTGGGGTGGGATGCTTCTTGATTGCAGTTTGTCTTGGTTCTGCTGTTCATACATCCAATGCAGTTGATAATCTAGCAAAGCTTAATACTTTATCAAATGATTACAGAACTGGGGAAGGGTACAATTCTTTCTCAGATATTTTTACTTTTCAATAAATATAAAAAGAGGTTCATACATTCTTGTTTCCTAGTTTATCCATCTGTTTTGGTTGAATTAACTTCAATCCAAGTTGATAACTTGTGTTTAATTTTTTAGCTAAAGACTTCAGTCTTTCTTTCTCTCTGTTCCCATAAGAAACCAAATCAAGAAGGCGACATCTATGTTTAGTGCACTTATCACTACACTTATCGGTGATATGGTAGGCAGTTCCCGAGTTTAATTGGCAGCAGATGGAATGCTTCATGTTTGGAACTCATTCAACTTTCTGTTTTCTATTTTTACTTTCAGTTTTTTTTTTAAAATTAGAAAGTAAAAGTTTGTTTGGTTATCTACTTTTACTTTCAAATTATTACACACCAACCTCCAAATTCATTTTTTGTAAGTGTTGCATACATTATATTCCAAGGT
>NMUG010000541.1:0-21635 GCA_002855965.1 Monotropa hypopitys | reverse complement strand
ATCGACAATATCATTTGGCACACATGATGCTTTGAGCGATGTCATTCTAGGTGCTTGATAAATTAGTATTAAGAAGTCATTTCCCTAACAAAGCCTAAATTCTATCCCCTTTGAAATATTAATAGAATTATATTCCAAACGATGGCCTGGACATGGCCTAGTTTGAGCAAATGAAGTTCATGATTATCTTAAGCCAATACTAATCTATAACTATAGATTTAACCTCCTTTTAATTCCAAGTTCTTTTTAACTTAACTTAACATTAATTCAAAAAAACCAATCCAAAATCCAAGGCTTAGCGTCCTACCGCTAGACTATCTTAGAAATCAAACTCGACACTTAACAACCGAATACCGTTCTCTGTGGATACGATCCCGTACTTACCGGGTATTATGCTAGCCACGACATAGCCCTACGCTTTGGGTTTTTGTTGTCAAATGGAAGGTACTTCCGGAGCAAAGCAGTAACATTTATGCTCGTTCTTGATAGACTCTGGTGCTACTCATTCTTTTGTATCATCTACTTTTGGCGTACGTATGGGTAAAACATTATCACCACTTGATCACACATTTCTTGTATCTACACCTATGGGGGATGTACTTTCACTAGATTCATATTATTCGGGCTGTGATATATGTGTGGAAAAGAGATTTGGAGAGTAGATTTGATACCTATAGCTATGATAGACTTGGATGTAATATTGGGGATGAATTTTTTGTCACACTCTGGAAATTTTAATTAATTTCCATTCATTTCAATAAATCGAAAATCATGTGCCGTTGAGATCTTGAGATATTTGAAAGCATCTATAATCATCACATGTCACTTTGATTAAGTCCGGGTGGGATGGACGTCCCCGGCATGATGTTCGTTGATGGTTAAGTGTTCGGATAAGTCCTTAATCGCGTTTAAATCCATCACGATCTGATCCTTTCTCCAAATCAGAATTCTTTATTCATGGAAGTCGTCGATAATTTGATTACGAATCCAACGCAACTTAAATCGTCTCAATCGGAGTCTAGACGAAGAAGTTATGACCAAAATACTCTCGGAAATTTCATCTTTCAAAACTAGTGTAAATTTACACTTGTAGACCGGTTGATCGTATCACCGTCGACCGGTCGAGCTTGGTCAGTGGGCACATTTGTGGGGTCTTGACCGATCGACCGTACCGCTGTCGACCGGTCGCCATGACTAAAATTGCTGTCCGAATTAGTTAAATGAAGGGCTTTTTGGTAATTTGTGGTGGGGACTATATATACACTATATACACGATTTTACTCCATCTTCTTCATTAAAAACCCTAAATCACTCTATCTATACCTCCCTCTCCCCTCTCTCTCACTTCTCTCCTCCATATCTCTCCAACCATTGGGTTTCGAAGAAAATGCGAAGTATTAACGACGACGCCCTCGCTCCCCTCTCTGCGGGAATGTGCATGGATCGTCCTATAACGGTGAGTTTCTCTCCCTCTCCAAAACCCTAGGTGTTGTATCTCTCTCCTCCTCTCATGTATATTGATTATCGTTGTGGGTTTTGGTCTTAG
Organism: Monotropa hypopitys; assembly: GCA_002855965.1. NCBI lineage: Eukaryota > Viridiplantae > Streptophyta > Magnoliopsida > Ericales > Ericaceae > Monotropa > Monotropa hypopitys. Next base: position 20,089 of record NMUG010000541.1, on the reverse strand, counting down.
CGATGTCGTATAGCATCACGAGAGTTTCGCGGCGGCAAGCTTGGTTCACGGCGGCCATAGAGGTTTTCTGGCGATGTTTACCGGAGCTCCGACCGAGGTAGAGTTTTCTATCCCTCTCATTTGTATTGTTGGCGTTCTTGTTTCCCCCTTGCCCATTTTATGAAAATCTGTCGATTATGCATATTCGCAAAATTAGTGTTAACGGGTCATCGTTCACTTCAATTGGTCGCGTATGGGTATTGTCTAGGGTCTCTACGAATTCCCTAGGAAGTTAATTGTTCGATTCCGAGTTCGATTTCGAAAAGCCCCAATTTTGCGAAAAACCCGTTGACGATTTGTAAAATTAAATTGGGGAAAATAACTTGCTTTGGATTCCCTTGGGTATTGGTGGGTGGAAATAATGTCTTAACACGTTTTTTGTGGAAAATCGAACAAATGTAATGTTTTGTGAATGAACGACATGTTTTGGGAATAAAACGGAGGTTTTGGAAAAGATGGGAAAAAAAATCACATAATGGGTCTATATGGCGAATTAGGAGGCGTTGCCCTATTCATGCGGGAATAATAAATGTGAACACTAAACTAAATTAAAGACCCTAATTAATGTGTTGACTGAGTTGGATTTGATTTACGGGTAGCTGGGAGTACCTTGAGTGGCTCCGACTAGCACTCACGACATTGCGTAATGGGGGGTTGTCTGGCCCCTCCCAACGAGTTGGGAAATACGAGGAATCTATCAGTTGGATCATTGACGAGCGACTATTGCGGAACAAGCCTAAAACTCTAATATTGTGATTGACTTTGCCCTTATCTCTATAAGGATGGGAATTAATGGGAATACTGGATAATGGGGTAAATTGGTGTACTATAAACCAATTGTTTGAAAGAACGAAAATGAGTTGTTTTTGGAAAATGTAGGGTCACTTCCAGTGTTGGTAACTCTCCCTTGAGTCCTGTACTATTTTTACCCTAGGATGAGTCGGATATGGAATGTTGGAACAAAATTTACTGTTTTAAAATATCGAGATCCATTACTTAAGTCACATTACATTCCTTGCATTAGCACACACCTTCACCCCAATATTATAGACGATTGGAGATAGATTATCTCTACCAGGCAGTAGTGCCTGACCCTCTACTTTTGTTGGACTTACCCCTTTGACTTGGAGCTGCTGGATCCTTCACATGACTTGGGCTATAGTGGTAGGATGCTTTACTTTTTCAGCACTGTACTTCTTTACTTTTCTGTTGGCCACCTTGTACGGGATTATCATATAAAATCCTATTTGGCCCTTCTCTTTTAGTTGATGCACTATTGTATATGGTTATGATATAAAACCCTATTAGCATCCTTTCATATTTGTTTCATTTCAGTGTTGGGCATTCATTGTAATAATCATGTGGATGGATAGTGTAGCGTGTATGTTAGTTGTTTTACCTTTTGTATTGATACTCTTTACCCATTAACACTTCTCAAAAAAATGATTTCAAATTTTGGGAGTGTTACATTTTTGTCTACTTTTTATGCTACTATAGACTGTGTGAGGAAGGAAATGATTTTTCGAGTTCCGGATAAAATAGAAGTAAAAATTTGTGGAGATAGAGTGGAGACCCCTAGTTGTATTATTTCTTTTTTAAAGGCTATGTCGATGTTGAGAAAATGATGTTTGGGATACTTAACATATGTGATGGATTTGGAGAACAAGACCGGTGAGGTTGTTGATATTCTAGTGGTGAGATATTTTATTGATGTTTTTCCTGAAGAGTTGCCAGGGATAGTACCGAATAGAGAAATTGAGTTTACTATTGAGTTGATACCTGGTACGAGTCCAATTTCGATTGCACCTTATAGAATGGCACCCGCATAATTATATGATCTTAAGGTTCAACTTAAGAAACTGATAGAGAAAGGTTTTGTGAGACCTAGTGTATCACCTTGGGGAGAGCCAGTTTTATTTGTAAAGAAAAAGTATGGGACCATGCAGATGTGTATAGACTATAGACAATTGAATAAAGTTACAATGAGGAACAAATATCCGTTACCTAGAATCAATGATTTATTTGACCAATTGCAAGCGGCTTCTGTGTTTTCTAAGATTGATTTGCATTCAGGTTATCATCAATTGAAGGCGAGGGATGTAGATATTGCTAAGACTGCTTTTCACACTAGATATGGGCATTACGAATTTCTTGTTATGCCTTTTGAGTTAATTAATGCGCCTGCAGTATTTATGGATTTGATGAACCGAGTATTTCAACCCTATCTAGATTCCTTTTTTATTATTTTTATTGATGACATTTTAATCTATTCACGGTCTAAAGAAGAGCACGAGGAACATTTGAGGTTGGTGTTGCAAAAGTTGAGAGAGAAACAACTTTATGGAAAGTGTAGTAAATGTGAGTTTTGGTTAGAGCAAGTGGTATTTTTGAGGCATGTCATTTCTAAAGAGGGAATTTCTGTGGATCCTAAAAAGATTGAAGCAGTGGTAAATTGGGAGAGGCCTACTAGTGTTACCGAGATTCATAATTTCTTGGGTTTGACTGGGTACTATAGACGATTTATTGTTTTTTTTTCTTTCATAGCCATGCCTATGACTAGATTAACCAAAAAGGGGGTGAAGTTTGATTGGTCAGATGGATGTGAGTCTAGCTTTCGGATTTTAAAGGAGAAATTAGTTACTGCACCTGTGTTGACAATTCCGGAAGGGACGGAGGACTTGGTGATTTACAGCGATGCTTTACTTTGTGGTTTGGGATGTGTTTTGATGCAACGGGGTAGAGTTATTGCTTATGCTTCTAGACAATTGAAAAACCATGAAACAAATTACCCTACCCATGACTTGGAGTTAGCAGTCGTAGTGTTTGCTTTGAAACTTTGGAGACATTATTTGTACGGAGTAACATGCAAAATTTTTACGGATCACCAAAGTTTGAAGTATCTTTTTACTCAGAAAGATCTTAACTTGAGGCAACGTAGATGGTTGGAATTAATCAAAGATTATGATTGCAGTATTCATTATCATCCGGGGAAGGCAAATATTATAGGAGATGCTTTGAGGAGGAAATTTATGGGATCTTTGAGTTGTTTGGCTGGTGCACGAATTGAAAATTTTGATAAAATGAAAAGTTTGGGAGTTAATATGGAAATTGGGAAAGAAGGGGCTCTTTTAGCAACACATGTAGTGAAACCTTCATTTGAGGAACAGATTAGAAATGGGCAAGAGCATGATGTATTTTTAGAGAATGTTCGTCAACAATACTATTGGGAGAGAAGTCTGAGTTTGTTATACGAGGTGATGGCATCATAAACCGGAGGACATAGAGCTGAGAAGGAATATTCTAGAGGAGAGGCACAATTCTAGATTTGCTATGCATTCAGGAGCAACAAAAAATGTATTGTGACTTGAGAGAAAACTTTTGGTAGAGAGGGATGAAGCGTGAGATAGTTGATTTTGTGGCCAAATATTTTATATGTCAAAGGGTAAAAATTGAACATCAAAGGCCAGGGAGGGCTAGTTCAAAGCTTACCAATACCCGAATGAAAGTGGGAACACGTGACGATGGATTTTGTTGTGGGATTGCCAAGGTCTAAGGGAAATTATGATTCTATTAGGGTGATTGTTGACCGGTTGACGAAGTCGGCACATTTTCTTCCAGTGAGGGTTTCTTTCAACTCGGATCGTTATACAAAGATCTATATTCAAGAGATTATTCGATTACATGGACAATCGGAGAGGACTATTCAAACACTTGAGGATATGTTGCGGTCGTGTGGACTTGACTTTCGAGGGAGTTGGGATGATTATTTACCATTAATAGAGTTTGTAACGACCTAGAATTTCAAATGTAAATTTTAAATGAAAACGCATTCTTTTAAGACAGTCAATCGATTATTTATGGAGTTTTGGGTCCAATAGATGTTAATCTAGCGGTTTGGAGTTGTGAGGATTCCCGATGTGGAATTAGTATGATTTTAGGTTGTTCCGGCAATGTGCCGAGGGTCTTCTAGGCCTATTATGACTCTGAAATATTTTCTGAATTCGAAAACATTCTTCACTAATGTCGTAGAGAATTCAATTACGAATCCAACGCAACTTGAATCGTCTCAATTGGAGTTCGGACGAAGAAATTAGGCCCAAAACTCTCCAACATCTATTTTGGTGAAATTGCTGCGCATAGCGTAACCGGTTAGGCGTAACCGGTTACGGATCTCTCTCTGCGATTTGGAGGAAACAACCGCGCATAGCGTAACCGGCTAGGGTTTTGGGGCGTAACCGGTTACGATTGCACAGACTGCACTTCTGGCAGATTATTTGGGGGCATTTTGGTAACTTCCAAGGGCGTATATATAGTCGATTTTTATGTAGGGAAGCATCCAAAGCATATTTTTGGCCTCTCTCTTCCTCTCTCCAATCACAAAAACGTTTTCTCCCCCCTCTCTCTAAAAATCTCTCCCTCTCTCTATATTTTGAAGACCATCCGAGCTCCGGATGGAGTTTTTGCAAGAACAAACCTTGTTCCTTGCGTCGAGAGCTTTCCGGCAACGTCCATTACGAATCCATCCGGTCAGATTTCGGATTCCGGTCAGTTTTCGGCGACAAGCTATGGGGTTGCGGTCTTCACATACGTTGACGGAGACTTCGAGATCTACGCGGTGGTGGGCTTGGATTGCGGCGGTGCGACGATGACATTCCGGGGATCTTTTCCGGCGATTGCTCCGGTGGGTAAATTCTTAATTATTATCAAGTATGTATGTGTGTGTAAGTAGAATTTGATGGCTATGATTTTTGGATACACATTGCATATTTTACCTAGAATTGGTCTAGGAGGTTTGACTACGCCATTGATTGTTTTAACGTGACACGAGATGTTCTTGGGTTGATAGAAGCCCCTAGTATATTACGCACACCTCATGTTCGACAAAATTCCCATAAGGGAAATGACTTGTATTTTTGGGTGACTTGTAGGTTAATTGGGGCCATTGGAGTTAGAGGCCGCCAAATGTTCGATAAATTGTCCTTGTGAAATTTGGGTCGCGTCTTGGAGGTTTTGGTATCGTTGAATCATCGTAGGACTTGTATTGGTGTGTGGGTAGTCATATGGTATCCTTATATGCGCCGTGGGTCCCTTGGAGTTCAATGTGCGCCAAATGTTCGATAAAATGCTCGTGTGAACCTAGGATCATGTTTGGGATTGGTGTGATATTCGAATTGGTCGTAAGTCATATATGTGGAACGGTTGGGCATGTCTAGTCTTGAGAATCACTATAGGTCCCTCGGAACTTAAGGGACACCATATGTTTAGTGATGTTGCCAATTGGACATTGAAAGGGGAGTTGGGTGTCGAAGTCCATCCCTTCATGTTTGATCGACTTGGGCATTCCTTAGCCCCGTTGTGGTTGAATGTTGGTCTTGAAAACCCTTGGTTGTGGTTAAATGATCTTAGTGGTTGTCTCCCTTGGATTGGCCAAGGTGGAGCTAGTGATTCAAGAACTAAGTAAGTAGTTCAACAAAATCAACAAATACCAAATATGGAGGATGTGCCCTACGAGGGCTACTCATGTCAAATCTTGAACCTATCACCTAAGAATGCGTATGGATTGATGGCCTTGGTTAGACTTTATAACAACGATAAGGAAGAACATGGGTTAATGGCCGTGACTAGGCTTGACAATAATGATAAAACGCGGGAATATGAATAAAATTGGAATGATAACCCACATATCAATTGATAAAGAAACCCCATTCGCGTGAATTTCGGAATGGTGTAGTTTTTAAATAAAACCCATTCGCGTGATTTTTGGAATGGTGTAGTTTTTAAAGAAAACCCATTCGCGTGATTTTCGGAATGGTGTAGTTTTTAAAGAAAACTCATTCGTGTGATTTTTTGGAATGGTGTTATTGGCAACAATGATAGGGAATTATGATTTACAGACATTCGCGTGATTTTCGGAATGTCATGGCATTCACGTGATTTTCAGAATGCGGGATGGTCGCTCCATCCACGACATTGTGCACAATGGGGGTAGCGTAGCCCTCCCAACGTTACTTGGGGAATGATGGATAGGAAAGGATGGTGTGTTACTGGAGCCACCATGCCGGACCAACCCTATCAAAGTTGTATAATCAAATTAATATGATTCAAATATTAGTTGCGTGCTTTCGGGTTAATCAAATTAATGTGGTTCAAATATTAGTCGCGTGCCTTCGGACTAATCGAATTAAACTAAAGAAAAGGAAAGAAAGGAATATCTCCAATACCTAGTATGATATATGAATCCAACACTTAACGGTAAGAATAGTTGGCGTGGTTCGCAACGTGAGTTCGGATTGGATATCTTAGTATAGTGTTGGTTTGGGATCCTCAGTAGATCCTTTGAGTTGTTGTACCTTGGTTGTAAGGTAGGAAGAGTTGAGATTAGATGTCATTTCGATTAGACTTGGGACGTTGTATCCCCTTGTACTCTCTTGAGGTTGCAGTGTTGGTTAGACACACTTGTTGGTGATACACTTACGTTTCTGTGGCCTTGAGTTAGGTTTACACTACGTGCACTTAGTTTCTTTACTGTTTCTGTACGTTTACTTGTGGACACGTAGGCACGCACCGCATGTGCATGCTTGGTAGTAGTTAGGGGTTTTCTCACTGAGCCGTGGTTTGCTCAGAGCCTCTTTCTTTTCCTTTTTTCTAGTCTGTGTTACAGGACTAGCTGGCCTTGGAGTTGGAGTCAGCTGCCGAGTTTTCTTGGACTCAGCCACTTCTGTCTCCGTGGCTTCTTGTACAGGGTAGTGTAGTTGCAGCTTTACAGTTGTACTTTCTTTTACTTGTACTACAGTTTCAGTTTCAGTTCAGTTGTACTTGTACTTGACTTTTTAGTTCTTCAGTTGTAGCCGGCTTCGGCATTGTACTTTACTTCCGCTTTGTAGTTCCTGATTGTATTATGTATCATGTAATGAGAATTCAACTGAATGTGTATCTGAATGGCAAGTAGTTGTATCCCCTGTGTAATATTTAAACTGTATTTCAAAAAAAAAGGTTGAAAATCCGGGGCGTGACAACTTGGTATCAGAGCTTTCGGTTCGAATACCTTGGAACCGTGGGGAGACACCTAGTCTTCATGGGTTCTCTTGGTCATTACATTGTTCTTTCATCGTGCATGTGTGCTTGTGATGCATACTTGCTTTTTGGTTATGCTTCTTGATGGTATTCCGCTTGTACTGTCTCCTTCTACGGATGTTGAGTTTCTCCATCCCTGGGAAGTCAAGTGTTGTTCTCTTGTGGCAAGTCTAATTGTCTTGCGTCATTTGGGTGCCCTTGTGTCCTTGTTCTTCGTGACCATTGTACATCATTGTGGTTATTGGTTGGTTTTAGGCTCCTCTATTACATTAGAGTCGAGATTGTGGTTTGCGATAAGGTAGTACTCATTGACGTGTTCGAGGTTATTGTTGGGAGTATCCCTTGACTTGTTGTTCGTAAGGTAGAACTTTGGTATTGTTGGCAAGTGGTGTTAGGATTTTGGTGACCTTGTCTTTGGTTTGGTGATTGGAAGTAGTTCTTAGAGCTCCTTGAGTTTGGTAGCCTGGTTATTCTTCCTTCTAGGATACGAGTTCTTGAGAAATTGTTGTGGATTTGGCCTTATGGTCGGTAGGAGTTCGTTGTTCCTCCATTATTTTTGTGAAATTCTTGAGGCGTTACCGAGAATTTCTAATACTCTTCTTTAAGGGGTATGACCCGTCAGTCATATCTCTTTGCAGAATTGAATTGTTTGTGCCCGTTTGGGAGTTGTATTGAGAAAGAAATCATTGGAGTCGTTCAAAAATCTTTGCGTCATTCCTTGCCCCGTTGGTTGGGAGATGGAACCTTGATTATTGTGGCATGTTGCCTTAGTTCTTTATCTGTAAACTTGAGATGTAGATTGACGTTAGTTTCGTCGTCGGTGTTCTCCATTATCGTATCCTATCGATTGTATGCTTGCTATACTCATTCCCTACGTTGTGGTTTGGGAAGGTGAAGTTTGGCCTTAGCGGCATGGTATGTTAAATCGCGTATGACTTGGTTATTATTGGTGTTAAAAAAATCCCTATTAGAATCTCTTAAGTTTGGGAGAATTGGCTATTTTTTTGTTAGGGGATGAGTTCCCTTGAGGCTATTGGGATTTAGGCATGTCGATCTATTTGAGTTTAAGTCTTTCATAGTCTGGTGAAGAACCTTGAGGTGTCGTTGAAAATTTTGGGATAGTTCTCTTTAAGGGGTATGACCCATTGGTCATAAAATTTTGGTAAGATCACCTTAGTTTTGTGGGCCGTAAGTCTAAGTTGAAGTGTTAGAGTTGTTTTGGGTTAACCGTTGGCTCGAGATGTGATTCGGGATGCTTTCGTCTTTGGCTACATGTTTTGTATCATGGTAAAAGGTGGTTAAGTTTACCGTTTGCTGTCCTATACCTGGTGGTTGTGCGTTGGCCTTAGATGCATTTGTGCTCGACGTCCTAGTTGATTGTGGAATGCGCATGTAAGTGTCATGAGCATCTTCGTAGTTTCTCGTTAGATGATTCGATTAAGGTTTACCCTTGGCCTATTAAGATTCATGAGATCCTCCTTACGTTCAAAATTGTTAGTATTGGCATCAGAATAACGTAGCGGAAGCGTTGTGGGGTGCGATTGCGATGGCTTGAAGAAATATTCCTATAATCTCGAAATCACCTTTGGAGAAGAAATTCTTTCCCTACTCCTTTCCGTGTGACGTTGCGAGTAATAGTTCGAGCAGTGGTCTTGGTTAGCATGTAGGTTTTTCAACCTACTTCTCGATTTTGAATCTTGAAATCCAGCCACTTGGCTTGTAGGATTCTAAGTGTAGAACGATGAATTCGGCTTGCAAATCTTGCTTTCGCCTTTGTTCGTGAGTCGGCGAAATCATATATTAACGTTCCTCCGGTTGGTGTTCTTGGGCATTGTATCGATGTTCCCTCTTGTTTCCATTGCCTTTTCTATGCTTGTCTTGCGACTAGTTGCGAAGTTTATTGACTTTTGATATCTTCCATCCGAGTCATGTTCCGTTCAAATGTAAGTTGTAAGACTCGTTGATTCTTGGATGACATATTTTTTGTTCGCATCTTGCTTGATGCATGTGTTAGAAATCTCTATCGTCGTGGTATTCTTGATTGAAATGCGATTGTTCTCTTTTCGGTCGCGAGGTCCTAGTAGAATTGGGAGTTTTCCTTTCCGTTCGTTATGCTTTGCATTGAACGTGGTACCGATCGTTGGATAGACGTGCGTGGACCAAGGAAATGCGTGTTTGATTGACCGTGGGAAAGTTGGGAACGAATGCATATTATGGTCCAGACATGGTGTGAGTTTAGTGCCATGTCATGTTTTTTGGGCTTGACGCTTGCACATTTTGGCGTGCGTGGTTGCGTGAGTATTTTTTTGTTATGTGATATATGTTTGACGTGGTGAATTGGTTTGAGAAGAGCTACCGGTCGGGGCATCTCAAAACAAATCATCAAGGTCATACGGTTACCACACTAGCGTGTGTGTTTGGTGTGGTGTGTTCTTTGGCTCAAGAGTTTGGAGCATACTCATGTGTTGCATTTATTTTGGCTAGTTCGTGGGCGTGGGTGCGATGACGTATTTTGACTCGTTATGATTTAACAAGCATTCGTGCAAACGGTCTTATCGCGTGTCGGCGTATCCTCAGTGTTTTCTTGGTGTGTCGGCGTATCTTTAGCATATCCTCATGTATCGGGGTAACCGTAGTGTGATTGTTGGCTTGTGGTGGATGACTTACGTGCGAGTTTGTAAAATCGATTCGTTCCTCGTGTGAATATTGTTATAAGAGGATTGTTGGCTTCATGCTTATGAGGAGATTGATCCTTTTGGGATACTTCATCTCTTGTATCTTTGGCAAAAAAAAAACATTTTTCTGTGTCGACATGTCCACACCCTATCGGGAGTTGTCCCTTTTATTCTTTAGTGTGGCATGTTGGTCTCTTCAAGTTTGGTGTTCCTCGATGGAAATCTTTACATCTCTCTCTCCTTAGTAAATCTTGCAGACGAATCATTGTATGTTGAAGTGAGGTGGTACTTGTGTGGGATTGAGCATTAGAACAACCGTATCGAATTCGTGCATCTTAGTTGAACTCTCCACATGTTTGTTGTAATCAAATTTATGAGAATTTGTTGTGGAAGTGTGTTTGATTCCGATTTAAGCATTGAAGTGTGAACCCGTAGTCTCGTTCATTAGTAGTACGGTTTTCATCCCCTCTTCTTTCCTATTTAATTTCGAGGACAAAATTTTTTAAGGGGTATGAGATGTAACGACCTAGAATTTCAAATGTAAATTTTAAATGAAAACGCATTCTTTTAAGATAGTCAATCGATTATTTATGGAGTTTTGGGTCCAATAGATGTTAATCTAGCAGTTTGGAGTTGTGAGGATTCCCAATGTGGAGTTAGTATGATTTTAGGTTGTTCCTGCAATGTGCCGAGGGTCTTCTAGGCCTATTATGACTCCGAAACATTTTCTGAATTCGAAAACATTCTTCACCAATGTCGTAGAGAATTCAATTACGAATCCAACGCAACTTGAATCGTCTCAATCGGAGTTCGGACGAAAAAGTTAGGCCCAAAACTCTCCAACATCTGTTTTGGTGAAACTGCTGCGCATAGCGTAACCGGTTAGACGTAACCGGTTACGGATCTCTCTCTGCGATTTGGAGGAAACAACCGCGCATAGCGTAACCGGTTAGGGTTTTGGGGCGTAACCGGTTACGGTTGCGCAGACTGCACTTCTGACAGATTATTTGGGGGCATTTTGGTAACTTCCAAGGGCGTATATATAGTCAATTTTTATGTAGGGAAGCATCCAAAACATATTTTTGGCCTCTCTCTTCCTCTCTCCAACCACAAAAACGTTTTCTCTCCCCTCTCTTTAAAAATCTCTCCCTCTCTCTATATTTTGAAGACCATCCGAGCTCCAGATGGAGTTTTTGCAAGAACAAACCTTGTTCCTTGCGTCGAGAGCTTTCCGGCAACCTCCATTATGAATCCACCCGGCGAGATTTGGGATTCCGGTCACTTTCCGGCGACGAGCTATGGGGTTGCGGTCTTCACAAACGTTGACGGGGACTTCGAGATCTACGCAGTGGTGGGCTTAGATTGCGGCGGTGCGACGACGGCATTCCGGCGATTTTTTCCGGCGACTTCTCCGGCGATTGCTCCGGTGGGTAAATTCTTAATTATTATCAAGTATGTGTGTGTGTGTGTAAGTAGGATTTGATGGCTATGATTTTTGGATATACATTGCATATTTTACCTAGAATTGGTCTAGGAGGTTTGACTACGCCATTGATAGTTTTAATGTGACACGAGATGTTCTTGGGTTGATAGAAGCCCCTAGTATATTACGCACACTTCATGTTCGACAAAATTCCCGTAAGGGAAACGACTTGTATTTTTGGGTGACTTGTAGGTTAATTGGGGCCATTGGAGTTAGAGGCCGCCAAATGTTCGATAAATTGCCCTTGTGAAATTTGGGTCGCGTTTTGGAGGTTTTGGTATCGTTGAATCATCGTAGGACTTGTATTGGTGTGTGGGTAGTCATATGGTATCCTTATATGCGCCGTGGGTCCCTTGGAGTTCAATGTGCGCCAAGTGTTCGATAAAATGCTCGTGTGAACCTAGGATCATGTTTGGGGTTGGTGTGATATTAGAATTGGTCGTAAGTCATATATGTGGAACGGTTGGGCACGTCTAGTCTTGAGAATCACTATAGGTTCCTCGGAACTTAAGGGACACCATATGTTTAGTGATGTTGCCAATTGGGCATTGAAAGGGGAGTTGGGTGTCGAAGTCCATCCCTTCATGTTTGATCGACATGGGCATTCCTTAGCCCCGTTGTGGTTGAATGTTGGTCTTGAAAACCCTTGGTTGTGGTTAAATGATCTTGGTGGTTGTCTCCCTTGGATTGGACAATGTGGAGCTAGTGATTCAAGAACTAAGTAAGTAGTTCAACAAAATCAACAAATACCAAATATGGAGGATGTGCCCTACGAGGGCTACTCATGTCAATTCTTGAACCTATCACCTAAGAATGAGTATGGATTGATGGCCTTGGTTAGGCTTTATAACAACGATAAGGAAGAACATGGGTTAATGGCTGTGACTAGGCTTGGCAATAATGATAAAACGCGGGAATATGAACTAAATTGGAATGATAACCCACGTATCAAATGATAAAGAAAATCCATTCGCGTGATTTTCGGAATGGTGTAGTTTTTAAAGAAAACTCATTCGCGTGATTTTTGGAATGGTGTAGTTTTTAAAGAAAACCCATTCGCGTGATTTTTCGGAATGGTGTTATTGGCAATAATGATAGGGAATTATGATTTATAGACATTCGCGTGATTTTCGGAATGTCATGGCATTCGCGTGATTTTCGGAATGCGGAATGGTCGCTCCATCCACGACATTGTGCACAATGGGGGTAGCGTAGCCCTCCCAACGTTACTTGGGGAATGATGGATAGGAAAGGATGGTGTGTTACCAGAGCCACCATGCCGGACCAACCCTATCAAAGTTGTATAATCAAATTAATATGGTTCAAATATTAGTCGCGTGCTTTCGGGTTAATCAAATTAATGTGGTTCAAATATTAGTCGCGTGCCTTCGGACTAATCGAATTAAACTAAAGAAAAGGAAAGAAAGGAATATCTCCAATACCTAGTATGATATATGAATCCAACACTTAACGGTAAGAATAGTTGGCGTGGTTCGCAACGTGAGTTCGGATTGGATATCTTAGTATAGTGTTGGTTTGGGATCCTCAGTAGATCCTTTGAGTTGTTGTACTTTGGTTGTAAGGTAGGAAGAGTTGAGATTAGATGTCATTTCGATTAGACTTGGGACGTTGTGTCCCCTTATACTCTCTTGAGGTTGCAGTGTTGGTTAGACACACTTGTTGGCGATACACTTACGTTTCTGTGGCCTTGAGTTAGGTTTACACTACGTGCACTTAGTTTCTTTACTGTTTCTGTACGTTTACTTGTGGACACGTAGGCACGCACCGCATGTGCATGCTTGGTAGTAGTTAGGGGTTTTCTCACTGAGACGTGGTTTGCTCAGACCCTCTTTCTTTTCCTTTTTCCTAGTCTGTGTTGCAGGACTAACTGGCCTTGGAGTTGGAGTCAGTTGCCAGGTTTTTTTGGACTCAGCCACCTCTGTCTCCGTGGCTTCTTGTACAGGGTAGTGTAGTTGCAGCTTTGCAGTTGTACTTTCTTTTACTTGTACTACAGTTTCAATTTCAGTTCAATTGTGCTTGTACTTGACTTTTTAGTTCTTCAGTTGTAGCCGGCTTCGGCATTGTACTTTACTTCCGCTTTGTAGTTCATGATTATATCATGTATCATGTAATGAGAATTCAACTGAATGTGTATCTGAATGGCAAATAGTTGTATCCCCTGTGTAATATTTAAACTGTATTTCAAAAAAAATGGTTTGAAAATCCGGGGCGTGATAGAGTTTACCTACAATAATAGTTTTCAAAGTAGCATTGGTATGGCACCATTTGAGGATCTTTACGGTCGGAGGTGTCGGATACCAACCTGTTGGAGTGAGATTGGAGAAAGACAAATTTTGGGACCAGAATTATTGCAAGTAGCATCGGATGGAGTTAAACTAATTCGAGAAAGGTTGAAGGTGGCTCAAAGTCGACAAAAGAGCTATACGAATAATAGAAGAAGGGAATTAGAGTTTGATGTTGGTGACTATGTATTTTTGAAAGTGTCACCTTGGAAGGGAGTTGTGCAGTTTAAGGGAAAAGGAAAGCTAGCACCGAGATATATCCGTCCATACAAAATTGTGGAGAGAGTTGGGGATACGGCATATCGTTTGGCATTGCCAATAGAGTTATCACGACTTCACAATGTGTTTCATGTCTCTATATTGCAGAAATATGTTCACGATCCAACTCATGTATTGCAAGCGGAGCCATTGGAATTAGATGAGGACTTGTTATATGAAGAGAAGCTAGTGAAGATTCTTAATCACAAAGAGCAAGTTCTACGCTCTAAAGTGGTTAGATGGGTCAAGGTTTTGTGGAGAAACCATGGTGTTGATGAGACGACTTGGGAAGGCGAAGAGAGCATGCGAAGGGATCATCCACATTTGTTCTCAGGTATGTTTTGAATTTCGGGGGCAAAATTTCTAGAGCGGAGAGTTGTAATACCCGTCTTTTATAATTTTAAGTTTTTAGGTGAAACCAAGTAATAAGGTGTTGTATTTTAATTATAGGGGTTCAAAGATTTTTAAAAAGGGTTTATATATAAATTATATACTTGCAAACTACTAATTATAGTATAAGTGGGGAGAATGGCTTACAAGGGTAATTGTGGTGTTAGTGAAAGGGCAAAGGGGTAATTTGGTATTAAAATCTGATTAGGGTTAGGAGGGGAGGTTCCCTAATCCCTCATAATACTAATCCTTGGTGTTTTGGAGGCTTGAGAGAAAACAAGAGTGGAGGGCAAGAAAGATTGAAGAATTGGTGGCTTTTGGTTTTGATTTAGAAGAAGAGATCTTCTTCAAACTTTTACACGACGTAAGTATGGATCTATCTATGTATATTTTGTCTTCATTCCATCTTAGTTTGAGTCTAGATCGAGGATTAAAGACTAATCTCGTTTTTGGATTTAATTTTTAGATTTGGATGAATTTCTATGGATTTTGGTGGTGTTTAAGGATTGATTAAGGCCACAAATTTAGTATGTGTAGTGTTTTTATGTATAGAACACTTTGGTAAGGATGATGTTTGAGGTTTTAGGCACAAAAATTGAATTGGTAGAAGTTGGAGAAAAGACTACTCGACAAATCGTCAAAACTGTTCAGAATCAGGCATTTTCTCTTGAGCCAGGAATTTTTGCTCGAGCAAAATCCTCCAGGCTCGAGCCAAAGGTTGAGCCTAGTGTTTTGCCAAACCCACTGGAGTCGAGCGAACCTTTTCGCTCGACAGTTCGCTCGAGCGAAAGGTCGAGCGAAAGTGAGAAATTTGGGATTTTAATGGTTTTTGCTCGGGTTTGAACTAGAGATGGTTATAGAAGATATTGGGGAGTATTTTAGGATCCTAACGAGTGGTTTAAAAATAATAAATTAATAAATTGATAGTTTATGGAAACAAACCACGATGAATGTTGTTTTGAATTAACTTAATGATTTCATTTTCTCTTGCCAATTCTTATATATATGTCATGTGGACTAAAATTTACAGTTTGTTTTGACAGGGACTCGTGAGGAAGGCATTGAGGTCTCACACAAGGGCAAGGATAAGGTTTGAACATTGTTAATTGGTGAGCGTAAGTCTATGGTATTTTGAGAGTACTTTGCTCGACTCTCAAAGTACATGTTTATTCATTAGAATTGTTTTGGAATCCTCTATATCATGTGTTTTACCTGGATTGAGATTGGAATAAGATAGAAATTATGCATGTTTCATGATAATTATGTTTGGAAGTTCACTTTCTATAGACTACACGTTGGATGTGTGAGTGAGATTTAACTAAATTGCACTGGGGGTAAAGCATACTATATTATATACATATGCACCTTGGAACGAAAGTTCTTGCAGACTACATGTTGGATGTGAGAGTGAGATTCTCCGAGTGATACACCCATTTTGGAGAGGGGACATCCCCAAAATTGGTATCTTTATGATACACTTGAGAGTGTGCTGGGAACACGAACTATCACCTATAGTGATAGCTATTTTGAGAAAGGAAAATGGAAGGATGTTTTAAAAATGGGCCTTGGCCATATACATATGTAAATGTATGGGATGCATGGGGTTGGGTGAGTGTGTTTAGGGGTTGGACCATTGTTCTTGCAAATTTTAAATCTTGCATATTTTATTTAAATTCTCTTGCAAATTGTGAAATCAAAATATCATATTCACACTCTGGTTTTCTTGTGTTTCTTGAATGCTTGGTAACTAGATCTTGGAGCTAGCGGTCCACTACTTAGCTTGTGGGAAGTCATGGAAGAAAAGCTCAGAAGGTTGAAGATCAGGAGTTTTAGATAGTTTGGAGTTATGGCATATTATGGATAGTTGGTTTGAAGAAATTTCCTTTCCTTTATATTAGTGTTTTGGTACTCTTCCAGTTGGGTACATGTTATTGGAAAACTTTATTATTTCTTATGATTGTAGTAGTTTGTTAGAGTGAGTGATAATATGGTTTGTTCGGAATCTTGTTACTTATTGGGTCTTAATGTTAAGAAATTTTTTTATTCCGCATAATTTTGGTAAGATACTTTGGTAAGGGATGTTACACTGATACACACGTCTATCACATACCAACCACTAATCCCTCAACTAACCTAGACTCGATATTCCAACATATCACGCCTTCCATTTAACTTCCCAAAACTTCCCATTTGAAAATATGTTGATCAGGCGCTTTCAAATCAGATTTCAAGGTAGTTTCCTGGGTGTCAAAGCAACATGCACAATAATCTCGGAATATACATATAACCACCCACATCCTAGCTCTCACCCTAAGACCACAAACACTCTTGATCAAGAATCTATCAACCTAGAGCTCTGATACCAAGCTGTCACGACCCGTTCCAGAATACTAATATAAATAATAATCCTGGCCACGTGTCATGACTAAATATCACCAAGCCTACTCAAAATAGAACTTCTAATAGAATTTGAAACCTCAATAATTACCATAGACATAGCAGAATACTTACTAATCAAGTCACAATGAGATAAATTAAAAACTCTATAACTTAAAAACATAAAACTACCTCAATACACGAGGTTCAAAATAATCTCTAAGTGAGTAAACAAAACTCCATGATTCTCAACAACTATCTCTAGAACACTGAATATCATCTAGAATAGAATCCCTCCACTAAGGGACATGAGCTACCAAAGACATCCTCTAGAAATGACTTGGCTTGTAGTGAACCCGCTAAGCCTCCAAATCTAGATATACAATGTCACAACACAAGAGAGAACAAAGCATATCCAAGAGTGTCAGATAACAATCAATATGTGAAAGATAACATAAGAGATTACATGAAAAAGTAACACAATAATGTAGGGGTGTGCATTACCCCTTAACGAGGCTACAAGTCAAAAAATATCTAAATCAAGTACTACAAGATCATAACGAGTTAATTACGTGTCTTTACACATTCACTTTTTTCCCTTAAACACATTAAGGATCAATTTTATTGTTGTAAACACTTAGTATAAGTTCACCACATCGATGGTTAGATCCCAACGTTACCCGAAACAAACCATGTTGGATCCACGGACAACCCCGATCATCAAGCACGTCTACTTGTTAGTGCGAATCAATCAAGCCCTAGATACCCCCATAATCGGCATTTCTGGCTTAGCAAAAACATGCTAGAGTATCATTCACAATTATGTCACATTAGGCATGGTCTTTCATGTTTATTAAATTCTATACATGCCAATCAATTTCATTTAAGTAATCATTCCACAATTTGAAAGCCACATGCCTATATACCACTATGGGCTAACACAGAGATTACGATTTATTACATATGCTTCACACACCAACATATGGCAAAACAAGGGCATCTAATCATGTGAATTGCCAAGTAACATCATAAAGGAACCATGAATTAACACAAAGGAGTACTTAACAACATAATGAAGCATTTAACACAAAATGGAACGTATAACATGTAATCACCAAGCATCTAACACATATGTAAAGGATCTACACACTCACCATAGCATGAGCAATGCCAAATAATCACTTCTTGGTTGACGAGGGTCCCGACTCCTCACGATAGGAATAACTTCCATGAAGATTTCACCCTTCGATTCTTACTTCAAAGCCCTTTCTCAATGAATCTCCCTTAGCCTCCCTTTTCTTCCTCTCTAATCTCTCCCTAATAGAAGTATGTATAATTATGCCCTATGATTAACCCTAATCAGCATTTTAAACTCAAAGGACCATCTTGCCCCTCCAACTTACTAGGTAATTACCCTTGTGTGCCATCAAGTATTATTTTATTTATATCTATACTTGATTTTATGCTTTATACTATTTTAAATGTGACTTTAAACTTTTAAATTAATCCTTTAAAAATCACAAATCATCTTAAGACTATACTTCCATATTAATTTATATTTTTAGGCCTTTTATTAAATAAACTCAATTATGACACGAGATGGGTGTTACAAACTTAGTCACGTCTCGGCATATTGAACGTCAAAAATAAGAATTGCTCACCAATTGGATAGTCTTATCCGTCCCCATGTGGCCTTTATCATGTAGTTCTTTGGTGATTCTGAGCCATAGACTAGAATTTGGCATGCACAGTGGAACACCCTTGAATAGGAATCCATTATGTAGAGTATAATTAGGATGCTGAACCGCCAAGACTTCACGAACAAGAGGGGCGAAAAACACATCAGTTCCCAAAAGTTCTTAGAAAGAATCAAGGCCCATCACCTAGGTATGTAGAGTGTTGAGGAGGCATGTGCAACAACTAAGAGCATCCGCTACTCTATTCTGTACTCCGGATGTATGCTTGATCCAAAAGGTGAATTGTTGTAGATAGGCTGCCCACCTGTCATGTCTGGATGATAACTTATCTTGGATGTTGATGTGCTTGAGGGCATCATGGTCGGAGAACAACACAAAGTCACTTTGTGAGAGATAGGGGTACCAGTGTTTCAAAGCTTGAATGATGGCATAGAACTCTATATCATATGTGCTGTAGTTGGTTCTGGCCCCGTGCATCTTCTCACTAAAGTAAGATATTGGTCGACCTCTTTGGTTGAGGACAGCTCCAATCCCAACCTTTGAGGCATCATAGTGCAACTCGAAAGGCTTGGAAAAATCTGGTAAAGCAAGTATATGAGCAGTGGTTAACTTGCCTTTGATATCGTCAAATGCCTATGCGGATGCATCCGCCCACAGGAACTGGCCAGCTCGCATACAGTCTGTGATGGGTGCCATGACTGTGCTAAATTTAGGAATGAACCTCATGTAGAATGACGACAGGCCATAAAAGCTTCGAACGTCATGGATGTTCTTTGTAGGTGTGTAAGAAAAAACCAAAAAACCGAACCAACCGGCCAAAAATCCAGTTTGGTTTGGTTTTTTAAGTAAATGGTTTGGTTCGGTTTTGATTTAATAAACCGTTCAAGTTTTGGTTTGATTGTGGTTTTTGTTAGAGAAAAACTGGTTCTAATTGAACCAAACCGAAAAATATATAATTGTTCGAACATCCTAAGAATCCCCATCCAAAAAATTACAAAACTTCAACAACTTCAATAACTTGTTTTTCAATAACACATTTTCTATAGTTTACATTTTTTTTCAAATTTTCCAATATTTTGTCAATCTCGTAATCCCATTTCAGTACACTTCATCTAACATATACCTTTCAAACAAAAATATGACATTTAATAGGTATTAATTGTATGGTTTTCCCAGAAAAATTGTAAAATTTAACATTTAGAATGAAATTTGGTCTCTAACTTCAGTCCAAATTGAAAAAACCGAAAAACCGATTTAAACCAGAGAAAACCAAACCAAATAAAATCATTTTGGTTTGGACTAAAATCGAATATTTCGGTTCGGTGGGAAAATAACTTAAAAACCGAACCAAACCATTTACACCCCTAGTTCTTTGGAGTTTGCCATTCCCATACAACCACGATCTTCATTTCATCAACATAAATCCCTTTACTGGATACCACATTCCCTAAGAAGAGCACACTGGTCATCATAAACCAATACTTTGCTTGGAAAACAAAGAACTGACCTTCCTGTAGTAGAGTTAAGACTTCTTGTAGGTGCTGCAAATTGGTGTCTTAATCCTGGCCGCGATAAGGATGTAATCAAAGTATACGATGACAAACCTCCCAATAAGAGGTCAGAACAGTTAGTTCATTATCCTCACAAAAGTGTTTGGGGCATTGTATAGGCCAAATGGCATGACCATCCACTCATATAGACCCTCCTAGGTCTTGAAGGCAGTCTTCCATTCATCACTTTCACAGATCTGGATTTGATGATAACCATTTTCAGGTCAAGTTTGCTGAACACAGC
>NMUG010000540.1:0-21638 GCA_002855965.1 Monotropa hypopitys | reverse complement strand
TTTTATAGATGAATGACAACTGAAATGCTTTGGTAATTTGGTACCGATGCGGAAGACAAATTTTTGAAATTCACTTTGATTGAGGGCCCTAGGCCAATTTCACATTCAGTGGTAGTACAGTTGCAGGTTCGTAGCGTTCCACGGTCTGGGGATTGGATTGCCGTCCAGATCCTCAAGTCGGTAGGCCCCGGTCCCTGCATGCCCGATGACTCTGTACGTTCCCTCCCAATTGGGACCGAACTTCCCGTCGGAACTCTTCTTCTTGTTGCCCACCACCTTTCTAAGGAAGAGGTCGTCGATCTTGAATGCCCTGGGACGGACCTTCCTGGAAAAATTTCTGGCTACCCCTTGCTGGTAGGCGGCTAGTCTGATCCTGGCCGAGTCTCTTCTTTCATCGGTCAGGTCCAGGTCTTTCTGAATTGCTGCGCTATTCGTGGCTTCGTCAAATCTTTCGGTTCTGATGGTTGGGAGTCCTGCCTCCAATGGAATGATTGCTTCCATACCGAAGGCTAGCGAGAACGGAGTCTGCCCTGTGGAGCGTCGTGGAGTTGTTCGGTAGGCCCAAAGAATGCTGGGGAGTTCTTCGTCCCATCTTCCTTTAGTTGCTTGGAGTCTCCTTTTGATACCGCTGCCGATGGTCTTGTTGGATGCTTCGGCCTGACCGTTGCCTTGTGGGTAGTGTGGGGTTGAGTTGTAGAACCTGATCATGTGCTCGGCACAAAAGCTGGTGAAGAGGTCCCCCACAAATTGAGTGCTGTTGTCAGAGATGAAGGCGTAGGGGATGCCGAAGCGGGAGACAATGTTCTTCCAAGCGAATCTCTTCACGTCTTTATCTTCTATGTTGACCAATGGTTCGGCCTCAACCCATTTGGAGAAGTAATCCGTCGCTGTTATCAGAAATTTGAATCCTCCGGGTGCCGTAGGAAGCTTGCCGACGATGTCCAAGCCCCACTGAGCGAAGGGCCATGGACTGGTCAAAGGCGTGAGCTCCTCGACAGGTTGTCTGATAATCGGGGAGAACCTCTGGCAGGAGTCGTACTTCCTCACAATCTGTTCTCCGTCTTCCATCATCTTCGGCCACCAGTATCCCTGCGAAATGGCCCAGTGCGCTATAGATCTTCCCCCGGTATGGGCTCTGCAACTGCCGCATGGAGCTCCTGCAGAACTCCTTCCACCAATGTCGGATGCACACAAAGGAGGTAAAGACCAGAGAATGACCGCTTGTACAGCTTGTCGTGGGGGCCAAGCCAGAACCGAGCCGACTTGTGGATGATTCGGTGGGCCTCCCTTTTATCTTCTGGAAGTGAGCCGTCTTTCAGGAATGCAATAATTGGATCCATCCAACTGGGACCCTGGCTGATGAAGAAAACGGTTTGCTGCTTCGGCACTTCGATGCTCGGCTGACCCAGACTTTGGACGCTGACCATCCTCTGCTCTCTAACTTCAGCTGCTGAGGCTATTCCGGCTAGGGCGTCAGCATGGGCGTTTTGTTCCCTGCCGATCTGCTGAATTTGGATTTGTTTGAACAGCCCCATTCTTTCTTTGACCTTCTACATGTACCTTCCTATCCGCTCATCTCAGCACTCGTAATCGCCGTTAACCTGATTTACCACGAACTGGGAGTCGCTGTAGATGTTCAGACTGTGAATTTCCAGCTCCTCGGCCGCATTCAGTCCGGCTAGGAGTGCTTCATACTCTGCCTCATTGTTGGAAGCGCTGAAGTTGAGCCGAAGAGAGTGCTCATGGGTGACTCCCTCAGGCGAGATAAGGACAATTCCGGCCCCGTTTCCTCGGCAATTTGATGCACCGTCCACAAACATCCTCCACGAATCCTGACTTTGCAGCAACTCTGGCAAGACTTGTTCGGTCACAGCTTCTTCAAGATGGGGATCCTCAGGCCGAGGAGAGAATTCTGCGAGGAAATCGGCCAGGATTTGGCCTTTGATAGCTGTTTTTGGCTGAAACTTGATGTCGAAGTTTGCCAGCTCCACGGCCCACTTGGTGAGTCGGCCGGATAGGTCGGCGCATTTGAACAACGCCCGAAGAGGGAACTCGGTCAGGACCACAATAGTATGCGCCTGGAAGTACGGTGCCAATTTCCTGGAAGCAATAACCAGTGCATACGCAAGTTTTTCAAGAGGAAGATACCTGGTTTCGGCACTGATGAGAGATTTACTTGAAAAGTACATCGGCTGCTGCTCAAGCCCTTCTTGCCGAACCAGTGCTGAGCTAACGACATGTGGAGTGACGGCCAGGTATAGGTACAACTCTTCCCCCTGTATTGGTTTGGAAAGCAGGGGAACTGAAGAGAGGTATTCTTTGAGATGGCCGAGGGCCTCTCTGCACTGATCAGTCCATAGAAAATGTCGTCGGCTATTCTTCTTTAATACCTCGTAGAATGGCTGGCACTTGTCCGAGGATCTGCTGATAAACCGGTTGAGGGCTGCGGCCATGCCCACAAGCTTCTGTACTTCTTTGAGAGTCCTCGGTTCTTCAATCTTCTGAATGGCTGAAACCTGTGAAGGGTCGGCCTCTATGCCTCTGCGTGTGACAAGGTATCCCAGAAACTTCCCCGAGCCGACTCCAAAGGCGCACTTTGAAGCGTTGAGCCGGAGCTTGTGCTTCTTCAGTATGTCAAATACCCTCTAAAGATCGTCCAGGTGGCTTGCTTCGGCCTTGCTCTTGACCACCATATCATCTATGTAGGCCTCCATTGTGTCGCCGAGTTGAGAGCTGAACATCTTCGTGACCATCCTCTGGTATGTTGCTCCGGCATTCTTCAGGCCGAAGGGCATTACCCGGTAGCAGAACAGTCCCCTTGGAGTGATAAATGCTATCTTCTTCTGATCCGGACCGAACATGGCTATTTGGTGGTACCCTCGGTAAGCATCCATGAAGCTCATCCTAGGGTGCCCGGCTGTTGCGTCGACCAGCTGATCAATCCTCGGCACAGGAAAGCTTTCCTTGGGGCAAGCTTCATTGAGGTTAGTGTAATCAACACAAATCCTCCACTTGCCGGTCTTCTTCTTGACCACCACCGTGTTAGCTAACTAGGTAGGATAGTGCACTTCTTGGATTGTCTGTGCTTCGGTCAAACGGTCCACCTCTTCAATGACTGCGTCGGCATGAGCGGCTGCCGATCGTCTGGCTTTCTGGACGACCGGCCGGCACTCCGGTCGAACGTTGAGGTGATGACTGATGAACTCTGGGTCTACGCCCGGCATTTCGTAGGGTGTCCAGGCAAAGATTTCTACATTTCTTTTGAGGCAGTTGATTGTGGTTGCCTTGTCTTCCTCTGACATCTCCGAGCCGATAAGAAAGAAGCGTTCCGGATCTTCGGCGCTAAGAGGGACGGTCTCAAGGTCCTCTATGGATTTAGCCGAGGCACTTGAACCGACGTCCTCCAGCACCTGTTGGTCGGGAACCTCCACCCAGTGGACCTGCTCGGGGGTGATTTTGCCCTTGACGGCAGCGATATAGCACTGCTTGGCCGAGACTTGGTCTCCTCTAAGCTCCTCCACACCTCTTGAGCCAATGAATTTGATGACCTGGTGGTATGTGGAGGCGACTCCCTTAATGCTATGGACCCAGGTCCGGCCCAAAATAGCGTTGTAGGGCGATGGGACGTCGACTACCACAAACTCCACCTCGGTTGTGACCGTGCCAATGGTCACTGGTATGGTGATTTTGCCGAGCAGCCAGCCAGATGCCGCATTAAACCCTACCAGTGGCACGTCGGTCGGTAGTAGGTCCTCTGATTTGTACCCCATTTCTTGAACAAAGAATAATACATGACATTTGCCGAGCTGCCGAGGTCAACGAGGACTCGACTGACCTGGCAGTCGGCAATTTGAAGTGTGACGACTAGCGCGTCATCGTGGGAGTGTTGGACTCTTTCCGAATCTCTGGAAGAGAAAGTGATGGAGTACCTTGAGTCCGGCTTCGGCTTCTTCGGCATAGGCTGGACGGCGAGGATCTTCTTTGCTTCAATCTGCTGAAGTTCATACCGGAGCTGCTCTTCCCCCCGGTGATCCACTGTCCCGTGGATTACGTTGATGGGGCGAAGTGCTGGCTTGGGATCTTCCCTCGGTGCGGCCGGGACCGTCTTCCCGGTAGCCTCACTAAGCAGGGTTATCTTTCTAATAAGGGCGTTGATCTGCTCATCCCTTCGGCCCAGATCGCCCTCCAACTGGCGAATGTACTGCCGCGTAGTCTGTTTGGCCGGAGGATCTGGGCATTCACTGCTGTGGTAGCTGGCATCGCTGGCACGGACCCGCTCAGGAGTGCGAAGAGCAGAGTCCCCTGGCCTGGCCAGTTCCTTCCCTCTGTTCCTTCGTCCACCGGACTGGTTGTCCTTGGAGGCCATTTTAAGCTGAGAAAGGTGTTTGAGAGCTCACAGTGGGAATCTGAGAGTTAGAGAAAAGGTGTCCCCAGCGGAGTCGCCAATTGTTGGGGGGTAAGCCTTTTCTGGTAGTGGATTCCGGCGGTGAGCGGTGGCACTGAGGGGCTGGACCTAACTGCACAGGGAAACAAACGTTAGGCTACCGGCGGCGTCGCCGGTGGACCCTCCGATGGCAAAGTCAGCAAAGGGATTATAGAGAGAGAAAGTAAACTGGCAGAGCTTGGGCTAGAGAGAGAGTGTCTACCATGTATTGAATGCCAAGCTCCTTATATAGGACATCGAAGAGTATTGGCCACGCGCTTCGGCGCGGGTGAGCCACCCGTCTGCGGCATGGGACAGTGCATCTGTCTCCTCTGAGTGTCTGAATGTGTGGCCGACCGGTCGGCCCCGACAATGTCAGGCGGCACCGCCTGACAACATCGGGCGGCAGAAAGGCTGACTGAGCATGCCTGACATTCTGCGGGAATCTCAGAAAAGCTGATTCTATGTCAGGCGTGTGTCTGCCATGTGCGGGAAATCCGGGATGCTGTCCACGAGGGAATATTCGCTGTGAATGAGGCATTTTGTCCTGTCTGGCCGAAGTGGTACGCTTTGGCGCTGCTTGTTGCTGTCCGGGCCATCCTGGACTAAGAGATCCCTGCAGAGGTGATCCCGAGAGAGTCTTCTCGTCGGCCCCGCTCTGCTCGGTCGCATGACCTTGACTGCTGGGCTCTTCGGCTAGGCTCCTCCTTTGGGCTATGAGTCTCCGGACCGGAGAGAGCCCCAGAGAGGCCCTATTGCCGTCTGAGAGCTGTTTGGACGCATGCTGGCTGATCTGAGCTGTGGTCCTGCTGGAGGAGGTCGTGGCTCCGGCCTCCTGATAGTTCGGTCCCCAACAATTAGGATTCCGGTAATACTCTACAAAAATAGAATGTCTTGGTTAGGATTCCGGTAACACTCTGCAAATGGAATGCATTGGCTAGGATTCCGGCAATACCTTATCTTATGTGAAACGAAGAAAGAAAACATGAATTGTACAAGGAAAGAAATTAAGTGAACATCACAAGTGGCTAATAATAGGGAATGAACACCTGAATAAATGGTTAGTGGGCTCTTGTTTAGTTGTCCCTAGAACATATCCCCCCTTATACACACACACACACACACACACACACATATATATATATATATATATATCACGTTTGCGGACTCTTGTCTAGTAGTCCTTTGGGCACTTTATCTATTTAGACCGTGGACTTCTTTCCCTTAGTAGAGAGTGGGTTGTGACGACTCGTGAGTGAGTTGGATTAGCTCTTAGGCTTGATACTTATAATTCCCTTGCACTTGAGGAGGTTAGTAGACAGACTTGTAGTTCGGTGACCTTTACTACTTTGTGTTGTTTTCTTTCTCTCTCTATACAACTTTACTATTGTTGTTGTTGTTACTGTTGCTCTTACTCTTTACAGCTTTTACTTGTGCTGATCCCTCCTAGGCATGCGCCGTGCGTGCATGTTTGGTAGCGGTCAGGATTTTATCTACTGAGCCGTGGTTTGCTCAGACCTTCGTGGTCCCCCCCCTTACTTGTTGTTGCAGGGACTTGTTGAGATTGTTGAGCTTGGAGCTTAGTCAGCTTCCGGGTTTTCAGGGATCCTTGCAGCAGGTTTCTCTTAGCATTTTTGTTAGCTCCCGAGGGTGGGATGTATCATCTCCTTTCTTTTCTGTTCTGCACTTCAGTTGTAGCCGTTTGACATTTGTTCTATCTTCCGCTGTTCTATTCATATTGTATATTGAATGTAATGAGAAATTGAACGAAGTGCATAGATACTACAAGTGTTGACCTCCTCTGCTTTTATTTAAATTGTTTTAAAAAAATGGTTTGAAAATCCGGGGCATGACAACTTGGTATCAAAGCTTTTGGTTCGAATACCTTGGAACGGTGGGGAGACACCTAGTCTCCATGGGTTTTCTTGGTCATTACATTGTTCTTTCATCGTACTTGTATGCTTGTGATGCACTCTTGCTTCTTGGTTCCTCTTCTTGTTGATATTCTGTTTGTTCTGTCTCCTTCCACGGATGTCGAGTTTCTCCATCCCTGGGAAGTCGAGCGTTGATCCTTAAGGCAAGTTCAGTTTCCTTGTAGTTGTTGAATATCTCGGTATCCCTACTCTTAGCATCTTCGATACATTCTTGGGCAGTCTTCGTGCTGTTGTGGTCTCTTCTAGGATTTCTAGAGTCGAGTCGGTATCTGTAATAGATTGAAACCCTTTGGAAAATTTTGAGGTGACTGTAGTGGTTTCTTTTACCTTGTCGCTATATAGGTAAGAATCTCAATCTTATGATGACGTAGTAGAATTATCTTGGGAAGTTCTGGCACTAGTCGGCGATTCTTAGTACCTTGTTGAGCCCCTTGAGAGCAGGTGGCATGATCATTGTGGTTTCATGATGCAAATTCCGAGAAATTTTGGTGAGATTGGTTTGTTGGTCTGTAGAAGTTTGCGCTTGTTCCAGGTTTTAATGAGCTCTTTAAGGCTTAGTCGTGATTTCCTGGTTTTCCTCTTTTAAGGAGGTTGAGTTGCCTGCGTTTGCGAGTGAAGTGAGATGTCCCAACGCCTAGCGCATCCTTTTCGCCTGGTCATGGTTTCGCGACGGTTTGTAGTCGGTAAAATCGTTTGAGATTCAATGTAGACGTTTGTGAATTAAAGTTTGGAGTTGTTGTTTTCATGGCAACCAGACGCTTCGTGGAAGCTGCTTGTCCTTCTCGTGCCCGTTTCAACTTTGCTGTGACCTGAATTGGTTGCTAGTCGTGTGCTAACCTCTCGGAAAGATTTTGCCGCTTGGTTTTTCTTTGCGCAATGGCATGCGCTGCGCAGTTGCAGCAAATCTCGGATGTGATTCTCTCGTATCCTGTTGGTTGGGCCTCGATTTCGCATTACAGTGCTCCCTGGCTGTGTCCAACTTGATCATGTGCGGCAGCGCTCCGTCAGTGCGGACTTGTCTAGGTCGGCCAGTTGATTCTCTATCTCGTATGATTATGATCCCTTATTTCTTCAGATCAGTTCTTGCGCGGCTTGGTCTCGATAGTACGACAAGTTTGTGCTCAGCACGGTAATGGACGATTTAATCCCGCACCTACATTCTGCAATGTCTTATTCCGATCGGCGACTCTTTGACTCGGTAATACCCCAGTGCGGTTGTGTCCTCGTTTAGCTGGCTCTTACTCGACCATGTGTTTGGGCGGTCATGTTCCCATTCGACTTTCCCTTGCGCTGCAATAGATGCTATTTGGTTGGAGCACTTTTCTGTTCGGTTCAATTCATCGTGAACTCTTATTAGCAACGTCTTACGCAGCAATCACCATATCTTGTTCTGTTCATCCGTGTCCGACTAAGCGGTGACTTTAGTGTCCACACCCGATCGGGAGTTGCCCCTTTTCTCTTTTGTGTGACACTTGGCCTGATTGATAATGCCATTCTTTCGTTGTGATCTTTGTACTTCGCTGATTGACATGTTCGGACTTGGGTCTCTTGTGTGGTTGACTCGTGGAATCCCCGTTGAATGTTAGTCTCTCTGTGGCTTACCCGTTGATTGTGCTATACCCGTGCAGCTTCTCCTTCGAGTGCTCTGTCGACAGTAAACTATGGAGCGTGGATTTCAAGGCATAGTGTGGATCAATTGCGATACCGTCTTCGGTCGATATCAGAGTTGCACAGCGGCAACAAGGAAATTCGAGTTGGCAATTGTTTGTTTCTAGACTTCAGTTCAATAGAGGAACCAATCTTGCAATGCATTGTTGGCATCCACTCCTTCGTTTCAGCAGTTTATTTGGCGGTGCGGTGACTTTCGTGCAAATATCGCTTCCCTTCTTTGGAACTGTGTTGGGTGAAACCCCTCAGTTGGATTCGCGGTCTCTTGGTGGACTTCTTGAACGAGTGTCAAAGTCTTTCGTGTTAATCCGGTTGCTGATGATGAACGACGTGGATCTTGCCTCCACTTGTTCAGTTGGAAGTGCTCTTGGAATTTCTATCGATCCTGTGAATCGTTTTGGAACCCGTGACGTTGGGTAGACCGTTGTAGATTGGGAGCGAGTGGTTGAGTTGTCTGTTCTTGCACCTTCTGTGTAGAATCGACTGCGTGTGTTATTACTTTGATCGTGCGACTATGGATGACCCAAGGAGGTTGAGTGGAGTACGTGTCCGACCGGCACATCTCTAACTCAAACCCTTGTGTCACTTGATGCCACATTAGGTGCGTGTGTGGGGACGTATATGTCCACCTATGTATATCTATGTACATGTGTGTGTGGGTGTTCGTGGGAAAATGGTAACGCGGAAAGGCATTGTAAAATACACATATGAAAATTGCGAAATAATAATAATAATGAAGATTGCCGATCGCATTCCCGTTCTTGATTCTTTGCTCCTTACGCTTGTCGTTGTACCCGGCTAGCGGTTTCTTGCCTTGAATATTTTTTTGAGCATCTATTGTTTATCGTACCCTTGATGAGCTTGATTGTTGTACCAATGCGTCTGCACCATCTCGGGAGTTGTCCCTTTGATCTTTGAACGACACGCGGTTTGGTTTGGCTTGACTTCTACCAATTGTTGGCTCGTAGTTCTTAAGAGAAATGTTTCACCTATAGTTGCACCGTGCATGGGTGGTTATCTCTTGAGAACGATAGTTTGCTTACCGTTTCCCTCTTGCTTGTCGGTAGTTTCCTCGAAAATTTTTGGTTGCTTGGTTGATTGTTGATTGGTTCTTGGGAAATATCATTCTCCTTGCCGTTGCTCTCTGATTGTTGGTAGCTTCTTTGAAGAAAAATCATCCACGTTGTTGCTACTCTAATGGGGAATTGACTACCGTATCGGTGTTTCTTGTATCGGGGAGTATCTTTTTCGATCTGGTCGCGTGGTTCATGGTTCAAACATGAACTTTTGTTCTTCGGCGTTTTGATTCACTTCTATCCCTAGTAAATTTCGGGGACGAAATTCTTTTAAGGAGGTTGAGATGTAACGACCTGAATTTCCATTCCTTTTAAAATTCGATTTTCGAGGAAATAAAATATAATTCGTTGAACCTTAGAGCATTCGAGATCTCGAAAAGGTTGGGTGGACCGTGAAAAGGAGTCCTGGTAGGTTGATCCTCCCCAACGTGAATTTCATTCTTGTTCGGATCATTGAAGCTTGATTGTCCTTTGTTCGTTCGTCGTTTGTTGATCGTTCGATGCGTTCTTGACCTCGAGAAAGGCTAAGGGATAGCCTTGAAACGTCATTTCGGTGCCTAGAATGTTCGGGAGGTGTCCTTGGACGAATTGGGAAGGTTCGGAGTCTTTTCGTCGCGTTTCAAAACTTTTCTGCTAGCTTCGTCCGGACCACGTTTGAAGTTCATCCGGACGACGGGTCCAGAATTGGTGAAGTTTGCTTTAGGAGGTTTCGTCCGGACCATCGGGGTCTTCGTCCGGACCATTGGGGTTTCGTCCGAAAGACCATGACCTTCGTCCGGACGACGGTCAGTAGAAATGCGCGATTTAGCTTGTTCAAATGAGGGGCATTGTGGTCTTTTTGCCCCCAGGTCGTTCCTAACCCCTCAAATTCGGTTTGGGGCTCCTTCTCCTTCATTTGGAACCCTAAACTCTCTCTCTTCTCTCTCTTCCTCCATCAATGGAGTTTCACACTCCCTCTCCAAATCCAAGGCCTTCCAAGGCTTGGATGGAGATTTGCCAAGAATAAACATTGTTCCTCTCACCTTGAGCTCTCCGTAAAGCCCATTATCTTCTCCATCCGACAAATTTCGGATTCTTGGGCATTCTTCAACCTCGAGCAATGGAGTTTCTCCAAGAAGAAACGTTGCTCTCCTTGGCAAGGGCTATCCGGCAACCCACTTGGCGAATCCATCCGATGAGATTTTGGATTCCAGCGACTTTCTGCCGAGGAGCTATGGGGGTGCGGTCTTAAGGAATGTTGAAGAGGAGGAGGAGATCTACGCATTGGCCCGCAACAACATTTTCCGACGACTTTTCGGCAGCCTTCCGGCGATTGCTCCGGTAGGTAAATTCTTGATCATTATCAAGCATGTGCATGTGTGTGCATTTAGTTTCCGTGAATTTGCTTCATTTTCAAATCAAACCACTCTTGTAGCTCCTGCGACGATATAGAATTCCCTTGATAGAACCAATTGAACCTTGGGTTGATAGGCGTCGATGTTTGAATTGATGATATTACGATTGTCAATTAGTGGTTATGCGATTAGTTGGTCACCCATAAATTCATAGACACCACATGTTCGATAAAAGTCCTTAGTGAGCCTTGAAGGATCCTTGTGAGGGAAAATAGTCGTAGGCTAACCGTAAGGAGATTTTGGGTTAGGTGATTGGTTGGAAAGAAAGTCAAACGTCAAATAAGAACTCCTATGAAATTATTACACAAAGAATTTATATATATATATATATATAAAATCCCTAGATTGTGCATTGGACACGATATCGGAATTAAGAGATTTGTTTGAGGGCAATGATGTGAACTGAGGTGTGAGTGGTGAAATGTGCTTGATGGCGATGCGTTGATTTGGGTTAACCTTAATGAAATTATAATGATCTCGTACGTTAGTTGAACACCCTTGGTAATAGAATGTGGTGTCTCACCTTGGAATGGTTGTAGTTGTCATTGTGGTGATATTATGGTTTGAGTGATTTTCCTTAGTAAGGACATGGGAACCTTTGGGAACTTGATCTAGCCTTGGGCTTATTCAATATTGAAATGAACATAATGGTTTTGAATTCATCCAATCATGGAATGAATGAAATGAAAGCAATGCATGCCAAATACGGGGATGGATTCTACGAGGACCACCCTTGGATAATCTTGAACTAATGATGAACGAACCTTGTCTAGGATTCGTAGCGGCAATACCAAACAAAGATGTAAGTAACACATGCAACACCAAAGATGATACCTACGATAAAAATGTTACGGCTGGCGTACGAGGATCCATCTCGGGTGTGGGAGGTCTTTGCCCCAACCCCTATACTTTACTATTTCTTGGATACTTACGGGACTGGGAGGTTACATGCCCAAGGGCTCTGGTTGAGATGGAATCCATCCGGGTTAGGAGGATTTGCCCTATCCTGCGGTACTGCATATCTATGGGGATTGATATTGGATACTTGATACGGGATGCCCTTGTCATGCGGGTCCCGGGATGGTCGCTCCATCCACGATATTGTGCACAATGGGGGCAACGTGAGCCCTCCCAACGCTATTTGGGAATGACCGGTAGGACTCATTAGTGGGTAGACGTGCCGCTAATCATGCCTTGCCCCATCTACATTTCAAATATTGAACACTCACTCGAGAGTGGAACGCCTTGTTCAGGGGTTCATAAACATCAAAGAAAAAAAATAGAATGCCTTGTTCAGAACTTCAAATGATATATTAACAATTATGCGACGCCTTGTTTAGGGTCCTTGATAAGTAGACGCCTTGTTTAGGGGTCTTGAGAATGAGATGAATGAAATGGAATACACTATTGATGGAATGTCTTGGTTAGGATTCCGGTAATACTCTACAAAAATAGAATGCCTTGGTTAGGATTCCAGTAACACTCTGCAAATGGAATGCATTGGCTAGGATTCCGGCAATACCTTATCTTATGTGAAACGAAGAAAGAAAACATGAATTGTACAAGGAAAGAAATTAAGTGAACATCACAAGTGGCTAATAATAGGGAATGAACACCTGAATAAATGGTTAGTGGGCTCTTGTTTAGTTGTCCCTTGAACATTACACACACACACACTCACACACACACACACATATCTATATATATATATCACGTTTGCGGACTCTTGTCTAGTAGTCCTTTGGGCATCTTATCTATTTAGACCGTGGACTTCTTTCCCTTAGTAGAGAGTGGGTTGTGACGACTCGTGAGTGAGTTGGATTAGCTCTTAGGCTTGATACTTTTAATTCCCTTGCACTTGAGGAGGTTAGTAGACAGACTTGTAGTTCGGTCACCTTTACTACTTTGTGTTGTTTTCTCTCTCTCCCTCTACAACTTTACTACTGTTGTTGTTGTTACTGTTGCTCTTACTCTTTACAGCTTTTACTTGTGCTGACCCCTCCTAGGCATGCGCCACGCGTGCATGTTTGGTAGTGGTCAGGATTTTATCTACTGAGCCGTGGTTTGCTCAGACCTTCGTGGTCCCCCCCTTACAGGTTGTTGCAGGGACTTGTTGAGATAGTTGAGCTTGGAGCTTAGTCAGCTTCTGGGTTTTCAGGGATCCTTGCAGCAGGTTTCTCTTAGCATTTTTGTTAGCTCCCGAGGGTGGGATGTACCCTCTCCTTTCTTTTCTTTTCTGCACTTCAGTTGTAGCCGTTTGACATTTGTTCTATCTTCCGCTGTTCTATTCATATTGTATATTGAATGTAATGAGAAATTGAACGAAGTGCATAGATACTACAAGTGTTGACCTCCCCTGCTTTTATTTAAATTCTTTTGAAAAATGGTTTGAAAATCCGGGGCATGACAGAGTTTGTTTGAAAGAGAAATGTAAAGGAAAGACAGACACACCAGATAGAACTTTGAAAGAATTGGGATGAGAATTCCTATTCCAATTCCGATTATTGGTGAAAAACTAGTAACATGAAAGAATTATAAGATTGAGAATCGACACCTCTATATAAACAGACTCAACCCCCAAATAAATGGACCTAATTTCTTGCTTACGAATTACTTGAGATCTTGTTCTTTGCTTAGAGTTTTCTTTTGATTAAGTTGATTGTTAGACTAATTTAATTTTCAGAGAGCCTTTTGATCTCAATGGCGGGAGGTCCTTTAACTTTTTTGTGAATGCATAAATAAGAGAGTTGATTAATAAAGAGAGTGAACCAATTCGAATGAGTAAGTTAAGAACCCTTGCGAGGTAATCTTTATTTTAAAATTTATCCTCGTACATTTGGCACCATCTGTGGAAAATAGAATCGGATTAAGAAAAAGATCAGATCCAAAAGAAAGAGATGGTAAAAAACAATGACGCTACCCTAAGTGGATGACATGCTGTTGATGGAAAACGAGGAGGGACAACACCCTCCGATCCACCATTAGTATCAAAGAAACACAGAAACACTCACCCACATGTACTCGACCCTCATGGAGGCATTCTTGCCATACAAAGGGACAATGTTGACCCATATAGAGACGTCAGGAGCCCACAAAGGAAGGAAAACAACACACAAGTGGACGAAGCTCAATGACAAAGGGAGGATGAATGCTCCCATGAAGGAGATAGTCGATCCCACTCTCGTTGCTCTTGATCTCCCTTCAGATCCAAATCAATCAGAGAGGTGGATCTGACGAAAATTATCTGCAACCCAAACCAAGCAATAAGGCACCTAGAAAGAGAGGTGGAAAGGTTGTCAAGGCAACCACAACAAGGACAAAATGAGATGCCCTAATGTAACAATCAGCAATACCTAGAGGACATGCAGCTAAAGGGCGCTCCAGAGGAGTCAAGATTGCAAAACCACCCTTGACCGTCCGAGAGCCAGAGAACAACACCAACTGATTAGGGGGTGGCCCAATAAGACAACAAGTGTCACAACCTGGACCCGATTCAGCAACCCGAGAGGGTGCATCCGTGGACCCTAGCCGTGGCACGACCGGTGGCTTTCCCACCTACGGCCTCTGAAAAATACCTTTCTTTTCAGTGTGATTCTCAAAAAAATATAAGAGAATAAAACATTTTCTTGTTGTGGAATTAAAATACTTAACATGGTTTAAAACTTGCTTAAAATTTTCCAGTTAGCATACCCCAAAGTTACTATCTATTATACTCAGTAGATATACTGGGATAAACCGGCTAGAAATATTCAAGCAACAAATAGAAACATCCAGCATCTAGCAGACAAACATCATACTAATAACCTGTAAAACAAAAAAAAGGAATTATTAGCATATAATGTTAGTGAACTAACACTGACCCAAAATATGTTTTATTTTCCACTTTATTTTACAGCCAAAATTTGGGACCGTCGTTTAGAAAGCTCATTTTACAGTACATTTTCTTACTAAGTTCCATGGTCCCATTTCATAGGTTAACTGGATTACAATATAGTCTATTGATTCTACGTTAATACTTAAGGCCATTAACATCGTATATCCGTTCGTATATCAAACACAATATTTCCATAAATATTCATATTTCAGTAATAGTAATTGTTACCGTTTTTCTGTGTTGGCTATTTTTCAGAATGTGGAACAGTTAGTTGTATCTTGCTTCTTTTGTTTTGGTTTGGGATAGCATAGGTAGATGCTCCACTTCTCCAGCCATGAAGATTTGATGCATCTCATCGACAACAATTTGAAGGCATTTTATTGTCTAAAGGTTCTTGGGATGACAGGTTCGTCAATTGGTATCGTATTCTTCTTTGGTCATTTCCTTGGTCCTTTGTTATTCTATCATTCATTCCTCATTCCCGGTTTCCTTGTTGTTCGGAACCTTTCTTTGTTCCATGTCAATCCTTAGTAAGATTTCTTAGAACTTTGGTCGTTAGTCTTTAGGATGGTCTTTGGTTTAGTTCTTGGTCTTTTCTTAGAATTCCTTTAGTTGCACTAGATATTAATATCTCAACAGCCTAGATATTAGTTTCTTGCACCTATCCAAGATATTGATATCTAAAGAAATATCTTCTGCGGTTTCTATGGTCTGCCTCAGATATTGATATCTAGTGGCCTGAGATATTGATATCTGAAGTCTCTACTCATCTGCCAGTTTGGCTTTGGTCTCCAGATACTGTAATCCAGGCCCTAGATATCGATATCTTGATCGGTTTCTTGGTTCGGTCCCTCCTTGGCTGTTTTGCCTTTATTCCATCAGAGTCTCCAGATTTTAAATGTTCAAGTCAGTTTAGGGGAGCATTTAAGGGTATTTTTGTCCTGATTATCATCTATCTTAACCCTAATCCGTCCTTAATAGTTCCTAAGTATAAAAGAAACACTTAGAGTCATTTTAATTCAATCAAGAACTCGAATACAAAGACTCTCTGGGTTTTTTCATGTGGCGGCTGTTGTACTTTCATTGTAAGATTTCCATTGTTGGCACACCTTGAAGGTAATCTCCTCTCTCTCTCTTGATTTACTCTCTTCTACTCTAGTGCTTGTATTCATATAAGTAATCTACATATATTTTATGTGTGATTTACTTTCTAAGGACTTGAGTATAGTGCTTTGCACCTTGAGAGTTATAAGTTTTCTTATTCAAGAAAACTGGTATTATTGTTTTTGCAAGAGGTATTGATTAATATTGTTTTATCCTTGATATATGAGAGTAAGGTTCTTAACTTGATCATCGAGTTCTTGTTGTTATCCTAGTACACTCTAGAATTATATCTCTCTAAATCTCTTTAAGGATTGTTAGGATTTTTAGTGTGTTGGCTATTTTTCTGGGATTTTAGCATGTTATTAGGAGAATTATATTTTAGATTTAAATTACAAAACCATCCAGAGTTGGTAGCTTTTTAGGATAATTCTTGGTTCGGGATAGTGGTAGGCTAGTGCTCTACTCTTAGATCCCGGATGTTGATTCAACTCGCCGAGTTTTCTGAGGTCGTGGCTTTCGATGGTAAATGCTCATTGGTATGATATTGCATTAATTGCATATGCATTTATTAGTTCGTGCATTATCAAATCATTTTTTTTCTAAGACGCGTACATTTTATTTTATGTCCCGGTTTTAATAAGAATATTTTTTTTTAAATTATATTTATAACTCTTATAAAAATATACATATTATTAATATTTTTTTAAGAAATCATACCCAACCTATTTTTTCAGTAAAACAAAATTTGTTGAAGATCGAGGCTACTTCGCTCAAGCGAAGTCATCAAGCAACAGACCCTCGCTCGAGCGATTTGGTCGGCTTGAGCGACCCTTCCCAATTCGCTCAAGCGAGTGACTTAGTTTCAAATCCAAAATTGGACGTTTCCAAAATAGAAACCCAGCTTCACAATACAGTTCATCTATTATACAAAACAGGTCTTTGTCCCAGTCACATTTTATATTTGTCCCAGTCATAGAGATCTCCTAGTCATACAATCCTCTCCCACATTTACACCTCATATTCTACCCCAACATTTACGCATGGGAAAAAGACCACTTTGGGAAGAGAGAGGTATTCACGCCTTCAAGTCGTAACAGACCATTTGGAAAGATTCTCTACCCCAATTCCAATTCTCATTTTAATCATTTAAAATTTCAAAATTTGAAATCACAGCTAATAAAAAAGAGAATAGAATGTGCTTTGCTATTCTCTCTCTCTCAACGTTGCAGTTCCCCTCTATCTCCTTTTTACACGGATTACCGTTCCCCCCACCCCCGAAGCCATTACAGACGTTTTTCTCTCAGTCTGAGCTCTCTCTCTCTCCCCCTCCCCTCAAGACCAAATTTGCAGATCCTCCCCACTGCCACTTCCCCCGAGACCTAATACGAAGCACTCCACCGTCACTCCCCTCCCCCGTTGTCTCCTTCTCCCTCTGTCTTGATCTCGAATGGTTTTGGGGGGGTTTCGATAGCCCCCTCTCTCTCCCCTCACCCCTGAGGTCTTCGATAGCCCCCCTGTGCCCTAGCATCGCCACCACCATCGACAGTGACTAGAACATGAAGGTCATGCTTTTGGGTCATGATGATGGTGTTCAACCCTTTTGGCCCCAATTGCTCCCAGGTAACAACTTTATTTGCCAAAACTTTATTTGCCAAAACTGATTCAAAAAGACACAACAATGCAAATTTTCAAATTAAAAGCCAACAATGTTACCCGAGACCTAATACGAAGCACTCCACCATCACTCCCCTCCCCCGTGGTCTCCTGCTCCCTCTGTCTTGATCTCGAATGGTTTTGGGGGGGTTTCGATAGCCCCCCCTCTCTCTCCCCTCACCCCGAGGTCTTCGACAGCCCCCCTATGCCCTAGCATCGCCACCACCATCGACAGTGACTAGAACATGAAGGTCATGCTTTTGGGTCATGATGATGGTGTTCAACCGTTTTGGCCCCAATTGCTCCCAGGTAACAACTTTATTTGCCAAAACTTTATTTGCCAAAACTGATTCAAAAAGACACAACAATGCAAATTTTCAAATTAAAAGCCAACAATGTTATAGATATTTCTACAGATCTCCAAAAAAGTGTTTGAAATGCAACATCTATCACACTATCACCACAAATTCTTGATACATTTGTTAGAAAATTTCCAAGTTTTCTCCATCTTATGATTCAAAAGAAATTGACACCTTGAATCAAAGAATCTCAGTACCAAATCAAACCCAGTTATCCAAAATTAAGCCTTCTTTCCCATTCAATAAAAAATTTCGGCCTCTGATATTCTGATGGGAAAATTTGCTGGGTTCGTCATGGATACGCACATGTTGTAAACAATCTATACCAAGGGTGAGGACTCTATGCAATTGGGGGAAGCATGAATCCAAGCGTCAAGAGTCAAGCAAATCTCTTTGTTGCACCAAAAGAAAAAAAAGAGGTAAAATGTCAACAAAATTAAAGTTCTTTTTTCATTCTAATGTATTGGGAGGTAGCAACTTAAAGTGAGGTTTTGATGAACAAACAGGTAACATGGAAGAAGAATTATCGGGACAGAGTGAAGGAATGGAATTTCAAATCCATGAAGGATGTTTTTGAAAACAGGGCTTGCTTCGATCAAATGACCTGCGGTGAAGATGGCGGTCTCTTAGGCATCTCTCTTTGATTCGAATCAGGTTGTCTCTGTTTCAAATATAAGTTTTTCATTTGATTCATGAATCTTGCGTTTTTTTATTTGATTTGTGAACCGGTCATTTTCCATTTTAGTTTGGGATTAACAATTTTTTTAGAATGTGGGTTGTTCAGAAGTCACAGTTTAGAACGTGTTTCAAATAAATTTGGGTTGTTCAGAAGTCTCTATTTCAAATATGGAGTTTTATTTGATTTGTGAACCGGTCTTTTTTGTTTGACGGGGTAGAACATGTTTCACCTTTCCAAGCTATTGTCACGCATCTATCACTTTTAGTATTTTGATGCATTTAAATGACAAATAGAGCTCACTAGGTTGATAGATTGGGGTTGTGTATATTTAGCACTATTAGTCTTTTGCTGCATCTAGCAATGTTAGTCCTTTGTTGCTTATTATTGCAATGGAGTACATTTTATTTTTCATCTTGCTCACTTACACACGGAATTCTACTCTATCTCAAGGCAATGACATTGATATTTTATTAACTATTCATGGAGATGAGTACCTGTGATCTTCTCAGTAAAGAACCTCATCGCAATCATTCGGAAATATTTGATAAAATAGTGGACTTTCAACATGGGATAGGGTGTTTCCTTGATAAATATTTCAATTTATATTTTTTAATATATCAACGAGTAAGTGAGTTAAAAACTACAACTTTGAAAGAGAAATTTTTAAATACAATTTTTATTAGATATTTAGATATCATACATTTTTAATAGATCATTGAGTAAACTATAACTTTGAAAGAGTAGGCTATGCTAGCTCAATTTCTTCAAGATCGTCGCTTGAGAAGAGGTTGAGTCATTTTTTTCTTCGATTATTGATGTGAATTTGAGTCCTGTATAGAGACAAAATTTTGTACAGAATTCTCTGATTTGGGTTTCTTTCTTACGTTAATTTCAGAACTACTTATATACTACTGTAATTAATACTACTGTAATTCATAATTTCAGAACTACTTATATACGCAACAATTCAATTTTAGAATTTTTGTAGAACAATTCTACGCGTTCATTTTTTACATTTTTTATGACGTGTTTCATTTGTATTGAAAAATAGAAATCGGAGCCTATTAAAAACAATAATTAAATAATTGCATGTTAATTTTAATAAAATGAATTTAAATTTAATGTTTATTTTATTTGTTCAATTTCGTGTTCATTTTATTTTAAAAAATTATTCAATATTTTTGTCGACTAAAAAAATTATATACTTCATTTCGTACATGAGTAATACGTATTTCGAACACGTTCAATTTCATTCATAATGAGTGCCAAAGGCATTCAAATGTGCCGAAGGCACGAATCAGTGACGAAGCCACTACTAATGCCCGAAATTTCATCGTACATTTATATATTGTGTTGCATTTTCGGATTGTTGAGTGTCATGGACACGGACAATACACTAGTATATTTATATCATTCGAAAGCTTTCAGATCCGATTTTCATTTACCCACTTTCCAAAACCAATTTCACAAATCTGATACAAAGCAATTGTTTTCAAAATCGCATCTGGGTATTCCAAAATGAACTTCAAATCTTCGTTTCCTTAAATCGTTTCTACTCTTTCGATTTCAAATCTATTTCCAAACCCAACTTTCCTAAATCATTTTGAAACGCCGAATTTCCAAAATCGTTTTCAAAACCGATTTCTACAGTTTCGTTTCCAAATCAAGTTTATCAAATGTTTATTCCATAACCGTATCTCAGCTTTCCAAAAACGTTTTCAAAACCCTATTTTTCCAAAATTTATATTCAATCGCGATTATATGAAGCTCAGTTGCAAAGAGGGGGGAGCTGGCTGATATACATATCGAAGAATGATTCAGAGGTGTGGGTGTGTCTGAGATCGAGAGATGGAGTGTACCAATTAGCCATATACACCGCGATACATACATATCGCACACGTGGGGTTTTTATCGATCGAGGGTGTGGGAAATCGGTGAGAACACAGAGAAGATCGAGAGAGTTTTTTGGGGAATGTGGGAAATCACCATCGCAGGTTTTCGTTTTGTTTTGATTCAAGGATTTCGGTTCTGTTTTTGTTTTCGGATCAGATAGCTGCTGTGAGGATTTCCAATTTCCGATTTCGTTCACACAACAAACATATACGCATGGTTTGATTTTCCTTTTTGATTTCTGGGTTTAATTCCTTCTTGGGTGTTCTGTTCACTGTCTCTGTTTTTTGATACACGATTTTTGCACAACACCATGCACAACACCAGTAGTTGATTTTTGTTGTTGAAAATTCTGAGTTCCATAGCTGCTGCGAATTGTTGATTAAGTCTTTGTTCGATACACATGGTAGAGTGATTCATTGCTCAATTTTTTTTGGTTCGCTTTTGGGTTTCCATAGACATATACACATATTATGATCTGAGATTTTTAGTTAATACTCAACCTCATCCAACACATACGCATAGTGCTTGTTCAAGTGTTCTATGTTCATTATAGTAGCAAGGGTGTTTGCTTTTTTGATTTACACAAATTTAGGCTTGCACAACCACTATTCATTGATTCTGGGTTTTCATTGAAGGAGGAGGATGCAATTGTTTTGTTCCTGATTTGTTTTTCATCTAAGGTTGTTGCTGAATTTTTCTTTGCATCGTTTGGTTATCGATTTGCAGCACACATATATATGTCACATTTTAGTATCACATTTTGTAGTTAGAGAATATTTGTCACCTTGTAGTGATCTTTGTTTTTGTTTTCGATTTTATTGTTTGTCAAAACACTAGATTGATTTCATATCATACATAAATTTTTAGTGTTATTTGATTTTTATCATTATCATCATATATCATCACTGTACTTGAACTTGGAGGACGACCCCGTCTACCGAAGACCGGAGAAGAACCGGTGCCGTCTTTGCTACGGAGATCAGTGCGAGGAGTGCTGTGGTTGCCATTGGATTGCAGAAAAGACTCTGGGAGTCGAAGATCGTTGGAGCTAGGATTTGGGGTATAAATCTGTAACTCTTATATCTTGATTTTCTGTAATTAATAGAAAAGTAGGTAAAGGTCTGTGGTTTTTCGCTTAGGAGTTTTTAAGCCCTAAGTGTTTCCACGTAATATTTGGTGTCGATTGCTGCTGCTTTCTCTCTTTACTTTATTGTTTACTCACATTGTTTCATTTTATTAATAATAAATTAATAATCGGGAGACATTTTTTTAAAAGTGAAAAATTAATTTTTAATCAGCAAACCTATTCACCCTCCCCCTCTAGGATTTGCAATGCTTCCGCGAACTTTCAATTGGTATAAGA
Source organism: Monotropa hypopitys (assembly GCA_002855965.1). NCBI lineage: Eukaryota > Viridiplantae > Streptophyta > Magnoliopsida > Ericales > Ericaceae > Monotropa > Monotropa hypopitys. Next base: position 218 of record NMUG010000540.1, on the reverse strand, counting down.
GCCTAGTTGCTCTTTACGGTTAAAAAACCCGAGTTTCATCCTTGCCTTTCAATTTTCCTTGTTTTCATTATGGATATCGATTCTCTTGATATGAGTGATGTTGATGGTTGGTTTTCATGTGATTCCAAGTTTAGAAAATTTCTACAATGTAATACTTGTGAAGGTTTTGGACATCATTATTCTGAATGTAAAATTTCTCTTAAAAAGGAAAATGAAAA
>NMUG010000539.1:0-21645 GCA_002855965.1 Monotropa hypopitys | reverse complement strand
TGTCCAGAGGGTTTGCTTTTATTGCCGAAGGTCCGTATGATGAACCGTCGGTTCCATCCTTCGATCACGCAGATAAGATGTGTGCCAGAGGTCCGTGAGGCCGACGGCCCTGGTTTGCTCCGTGAGATGCTTGGGGCGGGGTCCGGATCAACTGGGTGGTCCGGTAGAGTGGATCCGTATGCCCCAAATTGAGGTCTGGCTACTACAGTGAGCATATCTTCCATTATGTTTGTTGTGCCCAAACAATATTTGGCACTCCTGAATATCCCAAATGCCAAAATATAGAAACTCCAAGCTATAAGTGATGAATCCCGACAAAATCCGAGCCAAAACAAGCCTCAAAACAACCAAAACAACTTGAACCAGACCTTCAAAGCTCTTCAACCGGGCTAAACCAACATCCCAAACTGCTGGACCGTCTCAAAAAGAACAAGAACTGGGATGGAAACCATTGAACCAACCCAAATACACAAGAGTCGAACCCCAAAGTGACTGAACCGTGTCAAATAACACCAAAACCGGCTCTATACCCACTGAACCGAATAGGAAACTGACTAAAATAACAAAAAACTACTGAACCGGGAAGAAAAGACCTAAACCAGAGCTAAATCACCCCGAACCAGAGCCACAATAGCCTAAAATCGAGAAAACTTGGCAAAAAACACACAGATCCAACCCGAAAGACATTGGACCAGGACTGGAAGCACCCTGAACCAGATAGAAAATTGTCGAACCGGGTCTTAAACCTCGTGAACCGGTCTGAAAACTACCATAACCTACTTGGAATGTTCCGAACCGAACCCAAAAACCCGTGAACCGGTCCAGAAAATGTCAAAAGTCATCTTGGACAACCTGAACTGCACTAAAATACCGTGAACCGGTCCGGTCTTCACTCGGTCTGGGCCCAAACTGGCCTGGTTTGACCAGTAACCCTTGAATCGATTCGAAAGCTGACGGATTGCTGACTGGGCACCAATTGGTGCTGACTGGATGCTGACAAGGCTGTTGACCATGTGCCACATCAGTGTTGACTACTGATGTTGTCACACTCCGAAAATTTTCGTTTGGTCCGTATTCGTTTCGATACGTAATTCGTTAGAAATTTACCTTAAGACAAGTTCTTGGGCACCTAAAATATTTGTTCCATCGTATCTAATGTGAACTCACCTCATGGAAGTCCCATTGGAACTCTTCGGATTCATTTGGATCGATCTCGGGCTTGTGGGGATGGTTGAAGACCTCCCTAGCAGCAAACTTGGCATTCTGACGCATGTTGCATCAGTGCAGCCCTTTGGTGCACCGGTGCACGAGTGCATTTTGGTCTTGCATCGGTGCAGGCACTTGTTGCACCGGTACAACTTGACTTCTGTAGGTTCTATTGAGGTTTGCATCGGTGCAGGTAAGGTTGCACCGGTGCAGGGGTGGTTTGCATCGGTGCAGGTGGGAGCTGCACCGGTGCACAGAGGTTCTGGGTTGAGGCAGTAAGGGTGCAAATGGAGTTCGCACCGGTGCAGACCTGACTTGCACCGGTGCACCTGCTGTTCGGACAGCTTCATTAAGGGCAAAGTTGTCATTTCATCTATGGGTCCTATATATTGGTTCCTTGGCCGAATTAGGGCATTTCTTGCCCCATTTTTACAGATCACACACTCTCTCTACCTCTCTCTTCTCTCCCTCTCCCTTCTCTCTTCTTTTTGGTGGATCAATGGTGGTTTTCGGGCGAAATGTAGAGTATTAACGACGCTCTCCTCGCCGCAGTGATGTGCTTACATCGGTAAGTTTCTCTCTAAAACCCTAGGTTTTTGTATCTCTCTCTAGTGTATATGTATTAGTTGCTCATTGGGTGTATTGTTGCGAGGGCTTCGCAGTGACGGGTTTGGTTTGTATCGGCGGTCATGGAGGTTTTTCGGTGACTTTTCCGGCAAGTGTCACCGGAGCTCCGGCTAAGATAGAGTTCTCTATCCCTCTCGGTTGTAATGTTGGATTCCTAGGTTCCCCCTTATTCGTTTCATGAAAATCCGTCAATTTGATGTAGTCGAGAAATTAGTGTCATCGGATCGTCGTTCCTTTAAATTGATCGCGTAGAAATATGGACTAGGGTCTCGGTATACTCTCTAGGATGTAAATTGTTCGATTTGAAGTCTAATTGTGAAAAGCCCCAATTTTTGTGGAAACCCCGTTGACGTCGATTTGTGAAATTAAATTGGGGAAAATACTTGATTTGGATCCTATCGGCTGTGGATGGGTATGATTCGGGTGGCACGGTTGTTGTGTGACCATCCATTACGGGTTGTCTTGCTTTCAAATCCTGCTTCGTGTCGGTTGGATGGTTCCTATCTTGTTCGGAAACCTATTTCGAGGTTGTTTTGCACGTTCGCGGTGATAAAGTCTTTGTGGACTTCTTTGCGGTAGTCGAAAACGCTCTTTCATTTTTCAAAAATTTTAGAAAAAATATATGGAAAAATCGTATTATCCGTATCGTGTCCGTACCGTATCCGCGTATCGGTACCGTACCAGAGTATCCTCGGCGTATCGGTGTATCCTTGGTTTATCCTTAGTGTATCGGTGTATCCTAGGCGCATCCTTAGTGTATCGGCGCGTCCTCAACGTATCCTTCGCGTGTCGGCGTATCCGTGTCGTGTCCACTTGTATCCTTGACGTTTGGGCACTTGGGAATTCCACGTCGATCAAATGAGAAACCTAAGCTTTTGTTCATAAATTCTAAACTTTGTACGTGGGATTTAATCTTTAAAACCAAAAGTATTTTAGCCCAAGATATTAAAATTACTTATTTTAGAAATATATAGAGAATATCTTTAGAAAATATTTTAAAATAAAAATTTTGAGTTTTCAAATATTTCTTACAACAAAAATCTTTTGTTTTTTAATCTAACATAGGGATAACAATGATAAAACACGCGATAAGAAGGTAAGAAATAATAAAAATATCCCAAAGTCTTTTAGGACAGAAACATTTGGAATTATTCGTTCATGCATCATTTATCATCATCGGAATCCTCTGACCGATCTTAATGAATATGATAAATTAAATTGGGAGTGCTTATACTTAGTTGACCTAAACTTGAGTCAAATTCGAGTTTGTTCAAGAACATTAACAACCAAAAAAATGTTATACATTTATACTTGCATATGAGTCTAGAGTTGCTAATGAATTTTTTGTTGTGAAGAAATGCAGTTTATTCTTCTACAAGTTAAAAAATCTCTCTATATTCGAAATAAATAGAAAGAAAACTATTTTAAAGATTTTTTCCAAATCATTTTTTTGAAAAGTCAAAAGTATTATTAAATATAATATAAAATACAACAACCATCCAAGTCACAATTACAACAGTCACCCAGCTACGATACAATGTACAGTCACCTAACAACAAATTAAATTTTTTTTTAAAATGATTACCACATCCCTTATTATACTTTTATCAAGCCATTATCGAGTCTAGTGAAATCGAGTTTCCACTTGAGCTCTACTGGTTTACCAAATGATTTTAAAATACTAACTCAAACTATTTCGTTAACGAATGAAGCCAAGCCGAGTCCATATGAAGCCTAGCTCGCGAGCGCCTCGTTTGTTTGGAGCCCTAGATAGAAGTATTGACGGGCCTCTCAATGCTAAACAAATATGAAAATTAGACCGACCTAGTTGTCTCGGGTCTAGTCCAATGGGCTTTAAGCGAAATTGTCGGTGGTCCAATCCATTTCTCCTGGACCTCCCTCAATGTTTCCACTTTCCATCTCCGACCGGCGACTTCTGTATTCTCTCTCTCTCACTGAAAAATTCCTTTGATCAGACCTTGTCCGATTCAAGCAAAGATGGAGAACTCAGGCGTCGTGAACCAGAAGATCGATGGGTGGGCAAGCTGGTTGGGCACGAGTGTTGCCTCGGCGTTCTTCGCGTCGCTCGAACGCTGCTCTTGCGTCAACCTCAACACTTCTGACTCCGACGACGAGAACGAAGAAGAGGCCAAAGATCGCCCTCTTATGTTCACTGATCACCAAGACAATGTCAAGAATACCAAGGTTTCCTCCTCCGTCGAAGATCTCCCCGTCTGAACCGTGAATTTTCTTTTGGTACACCCAGTATGTCAAATCGAAATAAAAAAACATGTGTTGTGATTAGAAACTAGGAAAAGAAAAAATTCAAGAAATTGTATTGTTTTCTTTTGATTGTTTGCGTTCTTGAGTTGACTGTCATCTGGTGTTTGACAGGAATTTGAATATTTGTTTACGCCATGTCGCCTTTAAATTGAAGTGTGATATTAGCATTTTTCTATGTGGACTAGTGTATCGTGTCATCTTATTCAGTATCACGAGTTAGGGTAGTTCTATATACAACTACTAAAATGCTAAATGCAGCCCATGATTTTTGCTTTGGAAACTAATTTCCGAACGAAATAGGTTTTTTCGGATTTTAGTTTCCGAAGTGTTTAAAACATTTCGGAAATTAATTTCCGAACAGTTCAAAAAATTGTGAAAAAATCATTCGGATTTTAGTTTCCGAAGTGTACAAAAAAATCGTGGGCTGCATTTAGCATTTTAGTGGTTGTGTATAGAACTACCCCACGAGTTATTTGTTAGGATTGAATGTGCTTGCATTTAGTTTCCTGCGGTTAGTGCAAGGATTAAGATAACTGGTTCTTTTCTAGTTTTGCTTATTAGAAAGTTTCAGAATTGTTTGGGCCTTGGGGTCACAAATTGTAACAGCTAAGAAGAAGAAGTTGATTTTTTATTGGATGGAAAAGAGGAGTTAGTTCTCTTATTCGAAGCCCAGCGATTTACAGAAATTGAATCAAACACGAGGTAGGCATTCTCGACCTTTCCTCTTATAGTCCTAACTACAAAAACAGAATTACAAAAGGGCTAATGAGAGTGTGCCAAATCAGCACCTCCTAACAGACTCAACTAGCCGTGGTTAACATCCCTTACTAACTGCTAATTTTAGCTCATAACATTGCCTTCCCCTTAAAGAAGACTTGTCCTCAAGGCTTGAATTCAGGAAACTCGGAATGAATCTCCTCATAGTCAACCCAAGTAGGAGATGGGAAGGACCTAGACCATTGAACCAACCATTGTACCACAACGTGATTATTCCTTTTCACGATTCTTCTGTCCAACACTACAACTGGCTCTAACTGCAGGGTACCCTCATCACTGACAGGTGGGAGTGTAGGAGTGGCCGTGACATGCTGTTTGAGCTTTTTTTGAGCAATGACACATGGAAAACAGGGTGGAGGTGAGTTGAGTCCGGTAGTTGTAATTGATAGGCCACTTTTCCCACCCTTGAAATCACTTGTAAAGAGCCATAAAACCTTGGAGACAGCTTCATGTTCCTTTGAATAGAGCTAGGGAAGTTTGTCTATAGGGTTGTAGTCTCAGGTAGACCCAATCACCTTCTTCAAATTTCTTCTCAGTCCTCAGTTTATCATCATAGTTCATCCTATTTTGGGCTTGATTCAAGTTCTCCCTAAGCATCTTCAAAATGGAAGCCCTCTCCCTGGCCCAATTGTCCACAGCAGGCACTGTAGAAGAGACCAAACTCATGAAATTATGGTCTGGGAGGTCCTGACCATAGACCGCATAAAAAGGGGTAGTCTTAATAGAAGAGTGTTAGGAGGAATTATACCAACATTAAGCCAGAGAGAGCTACTTAGCCCACTATTTTTGACAGTCCCCACACATGCACCTCAGATAGTTTTTCAAACATTTATTCATAATCTCAGTTTGACCATCTGATTGAGGTGATATGCTGTGCTAAGGCGTACTTCAGTTCCCAGTAGCTTGAATAGCTCTTGCCAAAACCTGCTGGTGAAGATGGCATCCTTATCTAAAACAGTGGTGGCTGGGAGACCATGCATATCACACTCCGGATTTTTAAACCATTTTTTGAAATCATTTTGAAAATAAGAAATAACTGAACACCATACTATATATCCAAATAATGCAAACCATAGTTGTCAAAGGCGCGCCTCGGAGCCTGCTTAGGCGCAAGGCGCAGTCCTTGCGCCTTTCGTGACCTAAGGCGCATCGCATTGAAAGAGTTGCAAAAAAGTCACTAAAGCGCGTGCCTTTTCCTAAGCCGCAAAAGCGCAAAAAATGTGCACTTCTTTTAAGTAGGATAAAAATTATATTTTGGTTTCAAAGTGGTTAGAGTGTAATTTGTTTAAAGGGGTTAGAGTGTAATTTTCATTTTCTTTATGTATTCTTTTATTTCCAGAAAAAACCTAAAAACCTAATCCAACTGCCTCTTCGTCCAGCTCCTGTGTGTGACTTCGTCGACTGTCTCCACCAAAGTAAGTTCTCTCTCATCTCTCGTCTCTCATCTCTGTCGCCTTTGTCATCTCTCTCTCTCTCGTCTCGTCTCTCTATCACCTCTCTCTCTCTCTCTCTCCTTCTCCTCTACTGTTTCTCTTGCCTCTCTCTCTGTCGTTTCTCGTCTGTCTCATCTTTGCACTGCACTGCTTTGTTACACATTTTCCCTCTGTTAGATAGATGGAAGTATTACCATCAGGTGGAAGTCAGGAATTCTAATAAATTGAAGTGTAGTTTTTGTGGCCAAGTAACTAGTGGAGGGGTTACTCGTGCAAATAAACATCTTGCGGGAGGTTTTGGGATGAAAAAATGTGTCCAATATGCCCACCTGTTGTAAGACTAGAGATTCTAGAGTAATATATGAGAAAAGAGAGCATTGAAACAACAAATGCAAATGATACCGGAATCCGGATATTGATGATTATGGTTGGGATGATAATGATGATGTTGTGGAAATTGCAACACAAGGTAAATCCATTGCAAGCAGTGAAGGCTCCATTTCTAAACCTAAACCAAAAGAATCGAAGAATAAAGGTCCTATTCATGTATTCTTCATGCCCAATCTGGATGTTGCAGTGCAAAACCGGAAAGGGAAACAACAAACGATTGATGCAAATGACCCGTACAAGAAAGAACTAAGAGATCGCGCGATGACGAGATTTGCAAGATGGATGTATGATGCCGGTATTCTGTTTAATGCAGTTAAATATCCAAGCTTTGGGCCCGTGGTTGATGCTTTTGGGCAATATGGTCCGGGCATAAAACCATCATTACCATGCGACACAGGCCACCTATTTGAATAAGGAGGTGATTAATACTAAAACTTTGATGAATGATCACAAAGAGGCTTGTGTGAGATATGGATGCCTATAATGGCTGATGGATGGAGTGATAGGAATCAGAGGACCTTGATCAATTTTTTAGTGAATTGTCCCAAAGGAACGATGTTTATCGAGTCCATCGATGCCTCAAGCTATTGTAAGGATGGAAAAAAATTGTTCGAACTTCTTGACAAGTATGTGGATCAAGTTGGTGAATCCAATGTCATCCAAGTTGTCACGGATAGTGCCTCAGCAAATATATTGGCCGGTAAGAATCTTATATCAAACTTTGATACTAGAAAAAAGTTTATAGTTTACTTTTATATTTAACATTTTGTAGTTTGTACTGTTTGTACTTTCTATTAATACTTTATTTTGGTTTAAGCTTGTAATAAGGAAGTTTTTGGAAACAAAGAGCCCAAATCTTTATTGGACACCATGTGCAACCCATTGCCTTGATTTGATGTTGGAAGATATTTTCAAGATACCAAATAATAAGGTCGTTTTCGAAAGGGCCATTAGAATGAATGGTTACATTTATGCCCGTTCTGGTGTACTTAATATGATGGAATGTTTTACTGGAGACCAGGAAATTATTAGGCATGCAAAAACAAAATTCATAACTGCTTTTCTCACTGTCTAGGATTCACCTTCAAAAGAAAAATTTGAGAAAGATGTTTGTTCCAAACGAGTGGACATCTAGCAAATGGGCGAAAGAGCAGTTAGGCAAAATCGTGGCAAGATATGTGATGATGCCATGTTTTTGGAATAATATTGTATATGCTCTTAAGGTATTGGGTCCTCTTGTTAAGGTATTGAGATTGGTTGATAGAGAAAAGGAAGCCTCCCATGGGATACATCTACGAGGCTATGGATAGAGAGAAAGAATCCATATCCAAATCATTTGATGAAAAGGTTGAGAAGTACCAAGAAATCTTTGACATTATTGACCACATGTGGGAGATCCAATTAACGACATTTTTTGAATCCAGAGTTCTTTTACTCGAACCCACAAGTTGAGCAAGACGCTGTGGTTATGTAATGGATCTATAGTTGCATAACTAAGTTGGTTGCAGACGAAGACGTGCAAAATAAAATCACATCTGAGATGACTGTCTACATAAAAGCTGATGGACTTTTTGGAAATTCAATAGCAATTAGACAAAGTGCTACAAAAGCACCAGGTGTTCGTCAAGTATAATAGGGTATTGAAACGTCGATACGATTGATTCCATTTCTTTGTCAAATATTGATAAGTAATGAATGGTTGCGTGGGGTGATGGATGAAGAATTAGATGAAGATAATTAGCCGGTGTTTAGGAATGAGAGTTTATCGTGGGGTGATGTTGCTAGAGCTTCTTGAGTGGGAGAAAGTATCAATGTGACTAGAACAACAACATTAGGAGCACGAGCAGGGGGTTCAACTTTCACATCAAATCCAATTCTTTTTTCTAGATGAAGAAGATGCAAATTTCGAAGAGACGGAAGAGGAGGAAGGTGATAAGAAATACAAATCCGGTGGTGAAGATGAAGAAGATGTGGATTTACTTGGTGTTGATGTCGATGCCGATGATTAAGGAATCCTCCTTAGGATGAATGGAAGGCCGACTGTGATAACTGCTTCTACTAGATTTTATTTTATTTCAAATGTTAGATTGTGGTATTTTGTTGATTTTGACGTTTTAGTTCTTCTCTATGCAAGAACTGTTAGACTATTTGACTTTTGGTAGATGTTTTATGTATCTTTTGGATGATATGCCTTTTAAAACTCATTTTCTTTGTATTTATTATTGGAATCATTGGTGTGTGCTATTTTTCTTTTTTTACTACATAGATGCGCCTCGCTTTAAAAAGGCATGCACCTCGCCTTTATGCCTCTCGCCTAAGCCCCAAAGGGCTTTGCGCTTCAGTGCGCCTTTCACATTTGATAACTATGATGCAAACCAAACCATCACATAATATCCAACCAAACAGAATGTAAATAAGTTTTGACATCCAAACTGAAAATCCAAAAACCAACTACTAATTATTACAAGTCTTTTTCCAAACCTTTCAAACATAATAAAAACCTTCTACTACATAAATAAGCTTCCTAAAAAACAAAGAGGAATGTTGATATCCGAAAGCATGTTTATCCTCATGGTTGGGGCTCGGTACTTGAAAAATAAAGAGCGTTACGCCCAGAAGGAAAATTTATATCCAGTGATGCATATGGTTGTGATGCACTTGTGCTAGGGTAATAAAACACACATGAATGATATGAAAGAACTGCTAATTTGTGCGACTATGATCCGATTATGAATCCACCATTCGATTATCTTTCATTTCATCCCGTTACTTTACCGATATCATTATACATAGATGAATCTAGGGAATCACATTATAAGCAAATTCCGGACCACCACATAATTCCTTCCATTGTCATTTTTTGGAGCATTAGACATAACTTGGACTATTTTTGGCATAGTAGCCTGTCGACTAACTATCCGTCTATTCCTCGTATTCCCCGACCAGTCGGGAGGGCTCAATCAAACTCCAATTGCGCAATGTCTTGGATGACATCCATTCAAGGAACGAAATTCCCGAAAGTAACCATCTCATTTCCGTTCATAGTAATAATAATATTCTAAGCCTTATATGTTTGTACCGATTTCCAATTCCAATTCCAATTGCATTTCCAATTATAATTCCAATTCCAATTCTATGATTCCAATACCAATTAAGACTTCCATTTACAATTCCAATTTAAATCTTAGGACATATTCCATCCTAACTATGATTACCAACTCCTATTATTATCCAATGCAATTCATATGATTCCATGACTAACATGCATGTGTATGACCCAATTTACAATCAATTTGACCGTAAGAGACGATGAGAGACAGAAGCTGTAATTTAATGATTTTATAAAAATCTAGGGTTTCTGAACAATTTGGGGATTTTCGTGAATTCAAGATAAAACATAAAATTGAAGTACGCAGCAACGTTATCCAACCCAAATCAACATTCTTACCGAAGGAATTTCATAAATACGAAAATCCCAAGTCAAGACGATCCTTCGAAATCAAACTAAAATAACTCCATGAATGAATGCATACAAGGAGGGGGAAGGAAGAAACACATACGCGTCAAATGTATAGAAATCACTACCTTAGGAAGAGAAATCACAAACCCTAGAGGAGGGTCCTTTACAAGCACAATAGATATGGTGACGAATGTGACGCTCGCGGCGCGATCTACGATGTTAAAGAACGTTCGATACTTCAGTTCCAATTGGATTCCGAGATAGAGAAGAGAGAAGTTGGTCGTGGTGGCTATGGAAGAGAGGGAGATATAGTGTAGCTCTAATTAGGGTTAGAGATATAATATTAGAATGATAAAATGACTTAAATTCATATAAATATCCCCCTCACCCGAACATCTGTTATCGATAACCTGACCAACATGGTTATCAGTAACCATCCATAGGGTTTTCCAGGTAACGATGGGTTACCGATAACCGCATTAACACATGAACCTTAGATACCGATAACTGGACCTACTGAAATGAATGGCCTATACGGGTTACCGGTAACCAGGTGCACCATACACCCTGGTTACCGATAACCAAGGGTCCTGTTGGCTTATGCAACCAACAAGTTACCGATAACCATGTGGCAACCCAGTCATGTTTACCGATAACCATGCAATCTGCCCAAATCTCAACTCCAAGGCTCAACGAGCTCCGAACATGTCCGAAACGACATGACTCAATTCCGAACATCATTCCGACCTCGAATATAATTATAATGGTCATAAAATAATTCCGAAAAATATTATAAAAATCAGGTTATGACAATGCAACTTGTAAATGTTGTCTAGAAACAGTTGTGCCACGTCCTTAGAAGTGTAAGGGTGTGTCATGGCCATGAAATGGACATGCTTTGATAATCTATCAACTACTACCAGAATAGTAGTGCTGCCTTGGGACTTAGGAAGGCCGTCTATGAAATCCATAGATATGTCTGTCCATACACTTTCTGGTATTGGCGGAGACTGCAACAGTCCTGGTGCATGCACATTCTCCCCTTTAAACCTCTGGCACACATCAGATTCTGATACACACAGCTGCACATCCTTCTTGATTCCTTTCCAATAAAAATTTCTTTTGATTCTTCTAATGGTCTTATCAACACCAGAATGTCCACCAACTGCAGTATTGTGATAAGCTACTATAATTTGAGACCTGAGGTCAGTGGAGTTTCCCACTGCTAGACAGTCTTTGTGAGTACCCCCTGGTCCCAAGAATAACCAGGATGGGAAGTAATACCTGTATTCAAGTCGGCTATCAACTGCTGCAATTTGGGACCTGATTGCCAACTTAATTGAACCCTTGGTAGCCATCTTGTACCTACAGAAGTTATTGCATTCAGAGTAGCTCACTCACCAACATAGTCCTCCCTTCTGGATAAGGCATCAACAACCCTATTCTCCTTGCCACTTCTATAGACAATCTCATAATCATAACGAAGTAGTTTCGTGATCCACTTTTATTGAAAATGAGTAACAACTCTTTGTTCCAATAGGTATTTGAAACTTTGATGATCTCTTTTAATAAGAAAATACCTGCCTAATAGATAGTGTCTCCACTTCAATACTGCTAGTACCACTTCCATCAACTCCTTCTCATATGTTGGCAATGTTTGATTGTTTTCAGATAGACCTTTGCTCCAAAAGGCTACAGGGTGACCCTCCTGCATCAATACAGTCCCCAAATCTCTCCCTGAAGCATCCGATTCCACAAGGAATAATTTGGTATAATTTGGCAAAGCCAAAGCGGGTAACTGAGTCATAGCATCCCCGAGTTCATGAAAAGATGCAGTAGCTGCATCATGCCATATGGAAGAATCCTTCTTCAATAACAGGTTCAAGGGAGCAGAAATTTTTCCATAGTTCCTTACAAACTTTCTGTAGTAACCTGTTAGCCCAAGAAACCCCCTTAAACTCCTTAATGGTCTTTGGAATAGGCCAGCTAGTAATGGCTGCAATCTTAGTTGCTTCAGCTGATACCCCTTTATCTGATACCAAATGGCCCAAATATCCCTGTCTTGCAACATACTTGGATCTCTTGGCATACAACTGATTAAGTTTCAACAGTTTGAAGGTCTGATCTAAGTGCAATAAATGCTTTTCCATGGAGTTGCTATAGACTAGAATATCATCAAAAAGACTAGAATAAAGTCCCGGAGGTGATCCTTGAATACCTTGTTTATAAGACTTTGAAAGGTGGAGGGTGCATTGGTGGTTAACCCAAAGGGCATCACCAAAAATTCATAGTGTCCATGATGGGTTCTAAAAGCTATTTTGGGAATGTCTGGTGGATATACCTTGATTTGATGATAGCCTACTCTCATATCTAGTTTTGAAAAATACTTAGCTCCACACAACTCATCCAACAACTCATCTATAGCAGGTATAGGAAATTTGTCTTTAATAGTAACATGATTCAAAGCTCTATAATCTACACACATCCTCCAGCTTCCATCTTTGTTTTTAACCAAAATGACATCTTTGTTTTTAACCAAAAGGACAAGTGAAAAATATGGACTAATGCTGGCATGAATAACTCCAGAATTTAACATTTCCTTAACTTGTGTTTCCATTTCATTTTATTTTGGAAATGGGGGTACCTGTATGGTCTTGAATTTGGTGGTTCTACCCCTGGATTTAATGGAATATGATCACAGGGTCTTGAAGGAGGTAACCCTTTTGGTTCTTGAAATACTTTTGTATAATTATCTAGCATAGCCTCCACTGCAGGATTGGTTGAATCAGTTGGTTCCGCTACTTGTAAGGAAAACACCTGTGTCACCATGCCTTGTGATTGTTTAAGGAGAAGCTTCTGCATTTTTTCTGAACCCACCATTTTGAGCATTTCCTTTTTACCCCCTTTGAAAACATGCCTTCTTCCATTCAAGGTGAAATCCATACTTAAGTTCTTAAAGTCCCATTTAACTGGACCCAAAGTCTCTAACCATTGTATTCCCTAGACCACATCACCCCCCTTGAGTTCGAGAATTCTCATATTAACTTGGAAGATGACCCCTTGCATTTCCCATTTGAGCACTTTACAATTTGCTGTACTATCAGCGACTGATACAGGTAAAGGTTCTGTTTCTGTGGTATCCACTCCAACCCCTTTGACCTCTTCTTGACTAAGGAAATTGTGGGTGCTACCAAAGTCAATTAAGATTATGATATGCATTTTCTTAACATTTTCTTGCACCCTCATGGTTTTATAAGAAATGGAATTCAATGCAATCTGCAATTCCTCTTCTTGTGGTTGGCCCTCCTTTTCTATACTCATTTCTGATTCCTGATCTTGGTCCCTTTGCTCCCCTTCCATGACAAATAGCTGTTTATTTTTACATTGATGTTCTCTTGTATACCTTTCATTGCATTTAAAACAAAGGCCTTTGGCCTTTTTCTCCTCTATCTCCATTTGAAGGTATTTCCTCGTTATATTTTGGTTTGGATAAGCTCTGCCGTGGCTGGAAGACCCAATCCTATACCCTTCTTTGGCTTTCCTGGTAATAGCCTCAATACTATGCTCCTGGCCTGTGATATTGTTGTGGGCCTAAACATCAAAACATTGGCTTTAATCTCTTCTTTAAGGCCACTAATGAAACAACTTGTAAAGAAAGCCTCCGGTAAATTCTGAGTTGTATTAGCCAAAACTTCAAATTGTTCTTGATACTCTTTAACTGTTGAAACTTGCCCGAGTTTGGTTGTTTCCCCCCACAACATCTTCATACACATCAGGCCCAAACCTAACAATTATTTCTTTCTTGAAAATCTGCCAGTTAATCAAACAATGGGTCTTTTCAAACCATTGGTACCATTGAATGGCCTTCTATTTTAAGTGCAGAATTTCTAATTTCACCTTATCCTTATTTCCAATGGAATTGTATTCAAAAAAATCTTTCACATTTATAAGCTCAACTAGATGGATCATCACCATAGAATCAAGAAAAATCTATTTTGGCATGCCTGGTACTAAAACCCAGGGAATGGGTGCTAGATGTTTGTCAAAATTCCCCAAAGATGAGTCTGGGTTTTGTTTCCCATACACATGCAGCGCCATCTGATCATACTTCAAAGTTAGAGCAGCTAACATTTCTTTGATATCCCCCAAATCTTCAAGGGAATTCTTGATTTTATCTGTTTTGCAAAAATTTTGTAACCCTCTTTCAGCACTCACAGTTTCTTCCATTTTATTGAATTCTTGACCCCTAGTTCCATCGGCCATTGCAGAGGACCAACCACAGGCTGAGAAAGGCCTGCTCTGATACCAATATAACAGCTAAGAAGAAGTTAATTTTTTATTGAATGGAAAAGAGGAGTTGGTTCTCTTATTCCAAGCCCAATGATTTACAGAAATTGAATCAAACATTAGGAAGGAATTCTCGACCCTTCCTCTTATAGTCTTAAGTACCAAAACAGAATTATAAAAGGGCTAATGAGAGCATGCCAACTCAGCACCTCCTAACAGACTCAGCTAACGGTGGTTAACATCCCTTACTAATTGCTATTAGCTGTTTTAGCTCATAACACAAATTTCCTTCTATTTTGGTTTATCATGTATGTTCTTCATCAGGTCTCCCGCTTATAAATTTCCCATCCATCAAAATGAGCATTTCAACATTTCTAATTCTTTATGATCTAATTTGGGATTTTATTTGCAATAAGATCTTAGATTGTGATGATAAGAAGGCAAGGAGAACATATATTAAGATCAATGGTCTTGTGAATAAGGGGGGAAATAGGGCATATGTTTGTATAATAATCATGACCATCCGAAAGCGAATAATAGAAATTGTGTTGGCGATTGTTAAGTAGTAGCTAGTGATATTTAGTTAGGAATCAATTAAGGAGAATGATGACACCATAAATAATGATGGTCTTTTGTCGTGGTATCAAAAGCAGGCCAAACTGCCATTTTCTAGGCACCATTAGCTTGATAATCATTATACTTTAATGGGGATTGCCTACTTGTCCAAAAGGATAGCGATTATTATTTGAAGTCAAAGACATTGATTTTTTGGTTGACTTGAATAACCAGATTTAGGTTTCCATGTATTTTTGGAGTTGTCATTAGATTTTATTCTTGTTAGTTCCTAGTTGTAAGTCTAGTGCATCAAACTTCAAAGGTGTTTGAGTATAAGATTGTTCTGCGTTGCTTATCTTTGAAACGGCTTGTATGTAGCTTGTGACTAAGTTCCCTTGCGTGTCAGTAAGTTGGCTATTTACAAGCTACACATCTAATGTTGTTAGAGTTGCTACATGCATGACCATTGGCACTTGAATAAACACTCTGTATGCGAGCTACTCATCACCTTGGTTTTCATTTGTAGTGTAATTTGCTCCTTATGTTAGATAACTTCATAATTCATGTACATTGTTCGACACAGTTCTTTACTGATCAAGCCTTGAGAGAAGTATTGATCCTAGTTATCTAACTTGGTATTAGACATTTTGTTTTTAGGAGTTCTGCATTTGTTCCTGTTTTTTCTGTTAGAATTTTTCTTCTCCATATGTATAGAATGTTTTGTTTATGCGTACAAGACTTGATTGCCCGTGGAGAGTGTTTGTTGGTTTGCTCCGTGGTTTTAACCCATCTTCACGACGACTTAGTTTGATTTTGGGCACCAGCGCCTGTGGAAATCAGATCTTGTTCTTTGGATTTTGCAAATTTAACATTTAAACTTTATCTGTCACCATAGTTGCACACTTGATCTGGTGCCTGTTTAGGTCCAAGCTGTCCAGCCCCTATTGTGGATTTTTTCATGTTAGAACCTCTAATTGCCTTTATCATATTTCATGGTTTTGACCCACTCATGGATTCTAGGTAGACGAGGGGGCATGGGCACATTGAAGATATGATTCGTAGTCCCGCCTCATTTAACAACCTAATCATTTAAAGGCACATGGAATGACTGCTAAATCTATGTATGGATGTAGTATTCGATCTAGTGGAGTATTGATTCAATAGGGGAAAAATTACTCTCCTTGTTATCAGCTTGCCATGAATATCACTGAGCTCATGAAGGGACTACTTCCTTTTGATTTTAGGACTTTGATTGAATGAGATTCTAGATATATCAAACAGGAAGTTGCTATTTGAACTCTAAGCAACTGACCTTAATCCTCCCTTGTTCTCTATCCTTACGGAAGTCATGATTTTGTCCTTTCGAGTTAGTCCTTCGGAGAACGGACTATTACTAATCCAATGGAAAGAATCCTTGATCTCATCTAGGGAATGGAAACACAAGGTGGTGGTGACTAAAACAGACCTGGTTTGAAGCATCTTTGTGGTCTGGCTCATGGTAGTTTTTTTTTGTTTTACATGCCGAGCTTCGGCCTATTGAATCAAAGCAAACAGGCCTTTTTGGTCCTATCGAGTCTTCCTTTTCGACCCCATACCTAAGGGATCCAATCCCGATCCTAGCCATCTTGTGGCTTGTCATACAAGCAAGAAAAGAGGGAAGGCATTTCGTCCTGCTCCCCCGTCCGTACATATGCTTTCTTCCCCTGGTCCCGGGAGGTACAAAGCATCTCATTCAGCCGATGCTGACCCAACAACTACTCGGTCCCATAAAGTAGAGATTCTGATGTCGGGCCCAATAATGAGCAGAACACAGCCAACTAGACATTTGTTCCGGCATCCCATGCCCCCAACTCAGAGCCAAGAAGGGCAGGAAATGGAGCTGTGAAGGCATCTCTTCAAAGGAAGACTGGACCTCACTCATAGCAATCAACTCACATCGCTTCTCCGATTCCTAGACATCCATTTGAGATCAAAGAAGGAAGGTGAACCGAGGTTGGTCGATGCTATTCCGTAACATAAGATCAATAGGGATTCCCCCAGTCCGGTGCGGTGCTACATTTGAGTCACCTGTCTGTCTCTTACTTTTACACGACTAGTAAAGGAAAGTGAAGTGTACCCTTTGCCATTCTAGCGTGGATAAATTAACGTGTAAAAAGGAACTCGGAAAAGGAATGCTTCCATGATATGCTGTTTTATGATTGTAGAGACTGGAAAACAAGGTTCACGTATTTTTTGGTGACACATTTTGCTTGAGAGAAAATACTAGAGAAGATTGTTTAGCCATGCACCAGCTGAGAAAATCTTGTAGAGCATGCTGCTCTGTTTATTTACTTTTCCTTAAGGCATCGTTTGTAAGAGTGTATTAGGGTATACTATTGTGTGATTGTTCATCTTAAACAAGACCCGTATATTTTTTCTGTGAGTGATAGGCTTTAAAGGACGCACTTGAAAGGTACTTGTTATAACAGGTTTATGATATATAGATGTATGCACCTGCTTTAAATTTAGGAAGATCTAATGTAATATTTTGTTTAGAGCTCCGTTTTGAATGATGATCTGATGTAATATTTCAGTACAAGTGACAATGAACAAACCTTGGGGCCGCTGGAGGTTTGCCCAGTCATTAACTTCAAGGCTCCAGAATTAGTCAAGGTGCGCACAAGCTGGCACGCACATCCGGTTATCTATCTATCTATATATATATATATCAGTACAAATCTTATTTCTCAGTATTGATTAGTAAGCCTTGTTTCAGAGTGGAACTATATATAAGTGTAGTAGATGCTCGCTTTTGTTAGTTTCGGAGGCTCAAATACCCATGGATTCTAATTCCGTGTTTGCTTCTAACTACGTATTTTTGGGGTAAACTCGTTGTTCATCCCTCTCATCAAAAGGTGCTTTTTGCTCACTGTATGTAGTAAACTTCCCCGCTAACGTTCTCCTTTTGGACTTCTCGGAGGGTTCGGCTTTCCAAAGGTGACAAAAACGTCCTTTTATTTTTATGAGGTACCAGAAAATGAATGTACTCTCGTGTACTAATGTATTTGTGGTCCTTAGATTATGCAGGAGAATCTTATTTCATAATACAAGGGTACAAATGCATTTGTCAAGACACATCTCGACACGACATCCGAAAGAGCACGACATCCGAAAGAGCCCGCATGATAATATTTGTCAATTTACAAGATTAATTACCTTGACAGCAACTTCAAAACTACACAACGAAAGACAAAAGTAAAACATGACATAACTTGACGTTTAAACAATTATTCTCACAAATGCTTTGAAAAGTCTCCAAATTACCAAATGAACATTACATTAACCCTTTAACAACTATGGTTACCTTGTCCTTGGGAGGATGCGACGAACGGTACCGGTGCTTCCGTCGTGCTACTAGACATCTTGTTCTCACAATTCACTCTTTGGAAGCATCATTTTTTAATCTCATTATGTGATTAAAAACAAAAGGGAGTTTGTTATTTTGAAGTCACGACCCAATTTTGAAGGAAATTGGGAAACTATTCTAAAGCTATGAATATTTTCAAACTTCTTAGTCTGTCATCACCAGAGAAAGGTTTGAGAGCTAAGTGACGGGATGCAGGGGCGGATCTTGAAAATTGTATTAATAGCAAAATTATAAAAAACTGTGTTGAGGGGGGGCATGCATTGGATCCGCCTCTGACGGGATGAGAATGGGTGAGACACCCATCCCGCCTGACTAGGGTGGTCAGTCTGTACTTAACATCTACATATATTAAAATAATATCTAAAATAATTATAAGAAAACAATTAAATAAACTAGAAAAAGAAATAAAATTAACTAATAAATATAACATCTACACATGCATGAGGTTAGAAAATAAAATTAATTAAACATAAATAAATGAGAGAGGAAAGATGTTACCTTGTGTCTATTGTGTAGTTGAAACTTTAACTAAGAGAACTGTGTCGACAAAATCTCCCCTCAGCTGACAAGATCTGGATAGAGCTTCAGCGTCGGAGAATATTTAAGATTTCCATGAGATCTCTGGAGGAAACCTTGTGCTTGCGGGTTTTCGGAAATATTAACGAGACTCCATGAATATACACAAAAAATGTATTAAAAAAAGAGAGAGAAAGCAAGCGTGATAGAGAGAGTATGAGATGCTCTAAGGTGTGCCTTGGCTCAAAGGGGGAATTCCCGTTATATAGTTGAAAAAAAGAGGAAATGATGGCTAGGAGATGTGGGATGTGCTAACACGCGATCTGCCATTTTTGGACATATTGCACAGTTAGTGAGAAACCCCAAATTTGGAGATTTTTTTCCAAAAAAGTGACCTTTCATTAAAACACGAAAGTTGCAGATAACTTAATTTGTGAGGGGGTATGTGTTTTTACTGGAAATCATGTTTTTTGGATGAACACCTTCAAAAATATGATTTACAACGACAAAAAGTTGTACGAAAATGCATGTTGCAAAACATGCGAGTTCCTATTTTTTTTTAAGGGTTTTGTTTAGACACGGAAGGGGGATTTTATGGTTTGAATTTTGGCATATGGCTCATGGAGTATTCTGGGATTCTTAAGGGAAATCTCTATCCCTCATGTGCAAAGTTGTGAGATTTCATTATCGAGAGGATTTCGGCCTAACCTAAGAGCGATACTTAGTCCAAATTGAGGTGTCTACAGATGCCTCTCTTTGATAAAACTCAGCCACCATGAGTATGAGTTGAAGTTAAAGATAAAGAGACATGCCCAATTTGTTTAAGTTACAATCCATAGGCACAAAATATGCAAAATCAAATATGCATGCGGTCGCGCTCCTCAGAGATGCCTGCGTACCCCGTTTGCAAGGATCAGACCAGCGTAGTTCAAGTGGGACAAAACACAAAACAAAATAAACTAACATTGGGTTATACCAGACCTTCGACTGAATGTGATGTGATGCACATTTAAGGTTGATGCCCCTTAACGATGCTGCTGGAAATGATGTCTCAGGTCTATTTTCGGGTTTTCCTGATCCTTGACTGGAAGTTAATGGGCCTAGGATTTTTCCGGTCCTTGGCTATAAATGTGTCTCCTTGGGGATTTCAGGTTTGCGATGCCTTAGATTTTCATGGTCCTTAGCTGGATGCGATGCCTTGGATTTTCATGGTCCTTAACAGGATGCGATACCTTGGATTTTATTGGTCCTCGGTGAAAGTGCACCACCTTGGATTTTATTGATCCTTGGCGAGAAAGTGTGGTATCTCGGATTTTACTAATTCTTGGTCTATTCCTCGGGTTTACTGGCCCTTGGAGAAGATGCGTCGCCTTAAATTTTACTGGTCCTTGGCAAGAAAATGTGATACCTTGGATCTTACTGGTCCTCGGCCAAGATGCACCACCTTGGATTTTATTGGTCCTTGGCAGAAAAGTGCGGTACCTCGGATTTTACTAGTCCTTGGTCTATTCCTCGGGTTTACTGGCCCTTGGAAAAGATGTATCACATTGGATTTTACTTGTCCTTGGCGGGAAAATGCGATACTTTGGATCGTATTGGTCCTTGGCAAAGAAACGGATCTGCCAATCCAAAGATCATACCACAATTCTGATGCTTCCGTATTATTGTGTTACTTTTGGAACATCATTCTGCTAATCATTAGAGGGAAATCGTTACACCTTTGACTTTTAATTTTCATTCGTTTTCATATCTTAATTCGGTGGTCTCTTGACCCGTCAACAGATGCCAGATTATGGCTCGTGCAATAGTTTATCTGAATTTTATGTTGCTCTTTTCATGGATGCAAGCATTACTATTCACACAAACGAAGATGAGAGAATACAATTTTGATTATGACAAAGAGATACTTTTTAATGAAATACAATAAAACAAAACATGCATCATAGCCATGCGAAGAGCTGCGGAGAAGGAGCCATGAAAGGAGAAGAAGGAAAACCTGGAAAACGAGGATTAAAAAAGGATGAAAAGAGATGTAGGAGAAATCTAGACACTTATATTTTTTGTGTGTGAGTTAAAATATGCCTTTCCCTATTATCCCTTGTGATATTTGTTTAAGGACGGAAAGACACGCTTCACATTATTACATTCAGAATAAAACTTAAACATTTGGGGCGAATGCTCCCTTTCTAATTCAAACAAATGCCGCGACGCTCGTGGAACAATGGCTTGTGTTATTGTGTCACAACAACTATCAAATAAGTGACGTTCAAAGGAAAATGGTCGGGCTAGAGTGGCTGCCTACATATCCCAGCAAGGGAATCAGGCCAAATGTAGTTCGGGTAAGGGTGCACTCGGGTATTTTACCCTCTCCTTTTTGCTCAATGTTGTCTAGAGCCGCCCTTTTGGGTTTTCGGCCTAATGAGCTTATTTTCTTTTTATCACCCTTTCTTTTGCCTAGGTGGCCCCAAGGGGTTTTCCATCCTAGCAAGTGTTGACCTAAATTTTTCCTGGCCTACCTGCCTTTGTAGTTTTCAATCCAGCGGGCTCTCTCAAGGGTAAAACTTCTTAAGCTGATCCAAATTGGCCAGGTGTTTGAATTCATTGTTATCCAAGTCTGCGATCTTTACACCTCCACCGGACATGATTTCCTTGATAATGTATGGCCATGACTAGTTTGGCTTGAATTTCCCCCGGGGATCAAAGAT
>NMUG010000538.1:0-21644 GCA_002855965.1 Monotropa hypopitys | reverse complement strand
GCATAAATGCAATTCCTAGATCAAATTTGCATGTATTTTTTCGTGTGGGCTTAACCTTGTTTTTTATAGAGCTTCTTCAGATTAGTAGTTTTTTGCTAGCAATCAGGCACTTATTTGAACTTCTTGTTGATATCATTCAATAAATTTGATCTGTTCGTGATTATTTCCGAACCGTTTCTTCCTTGGATGTACCGAAATCGGTTTGAGATTTGAATACTTCAAGTATTCATAGAAATTGAGATTTTATCCGTTTACGCGCGAATAACTAGGCCAAGTGTGTTAATAGTTATCTACTCATCGATTAACACATGTACAAGTCGTCTGCTATATTTGTCGTGCTAGTTAACTTCGTTTCACACTTTAGGGTATATTAAAATAGGCCCCCTCTCGTTGTTTTTCCATCTTTTGCATTTCGATATCTCTCTGAGGATATATCGAAATATAAAGCTTTTAGGGAACCTTTAGTCTATCGCATATCGATATACAATTCATATATATCGATATGCACCTCAGCAAGGATAATTCGGGAAATATTTTTTGGGGTCGTATATATACACCTCTTTCACATCTAACTCGACACTTACACTTTAAAATAAAAAACCTAGCCGCACAACATCCTCTCCCCCCTCTCTCTCTCTCTCTCTCTCTCTCTCTCTCTCTCTCTCTCTCTCTCTCTCTCTCGGCAGACTTCTCTCTTTGTCCCACTTCTCTTCTACACATTTATCTCCTTGGAGGTTTTTGTGCTTGTGGTCTTCACAAAAGTCGATCACCAGACTTCCCTCTACAGTGGGCTTGAATCCGTCAATTTGCAACTCTCATCTAGAGTTGGTTCACTCTCATTCTAAGGTAGAGTTTTGTAACCCTATGTATATATATCATGTTTCTCTTCCCCTTCCTATTATTTTATCCAAAATTTATGAGTAATGCAAAAGGAAGTATATTCTTCGGTTTTGTTTGGGTTAGGTTGAGTCTATCAATTTAACTTTATCATGGTTGATTTGCAAAAGCCCCAAATTGGTCCAAATCTTAGTTTTTAAAAATATTGGGGTAAACAAAATTAAAGGTTTGTTTTATCAAATTGGTTGTTTTAATTTTAATTTGGTACCTTGGAAAGTATTGGAAAATCTTTAATTTGGTTTTTGAAATAACGATTTTGGAATTTATCAAATTGGTAATTATGGATATCGATCCTTGAGTTGGCTATTATGGGATTTTGATCCCCGTGATTTTGATTCTTGGGATTTTGATCCCTGAATGGTACGCATTCACGATATTGCGCAATAGGGATTTGACTGGACCCTCCCGGTGAGTCAGGTAATACGAGGAATTATACGGTTAGATAGTTGACGAGCTACTAGCGCGGAATAAATAGCATAAACTCTTATTTTTATAATTTGGAAACCTTATTTAGATAAGGAAATTGAAAATACTTTGAAAATTCTTATTTTGATAAGGTTAATTGTTTACACACTTGACTATTGGAAGTGGGACATTGGGATAATATCTATTGTTTTTAGAAAATCTCATGTAAAGCTTATTAGATCCTTATGCCTGCATCTCATGTTTTATTTCTGTACACTTTCACGTGCACACAACTAGTATATATATTGTTTGTTTACATCTCTCTAATAGGCTTCGCCTAATCCTTTACTTTTTAGGAAAGGATTCAATGGCTTAGCTTGGAATGGTGTTCTTGCATTCTTTGGAGAATTTGAAGACTATAGCTCCTTGTATGAGCTATATTTCATTTATTTTCACACTTTCTTTATTTTAAAAGGATAACACCCGGGTTTGTAATAATTCTGCTACTTACTCTTGCTTGTGTGTGTGCCTTTCATACTTGGTCATATGGAATGATGTAGGTATGGTAGTAGTTCTTTCTATTATTTATCATCTTGCTCAATACCATTATTAAAAAATAGTTTAAAACTTTTGGGGTGTTACAAACACTCCTCCAGTACCAGAGCGTCTGGTGTTTCAACTCAATGAACCTAGGTTGGACTTGTTCTCCCCTTGACTTTTGCAAAGTACCATTTCTTCGATGCTACCTGATCTCTGTAGATATCCTCCTGCCCATGAGGGTCATTGAATTGCACTACCTGAAGATAGGTGGATGCGATTGCTTCCATCCAGTGAAGTCAATCCCAGTCCAAGATGGCATTGTAGGCGATCGGGACATCAACCAGCACAAATTCCGTGTCAATTGTCAATCTCCCTGTAGTGACCGATAAGCTTACCTTCCCAAGTGGCCAGACTGGTGAGGAGTTAAACCTGACCAATGCCACTTAGGACGGGACCAGGTCAACCAGGGGTAGCCCCAATTGCTTGAACATCGTGTAATACATTACATCTGTTGAACTTCCCTGATCGATCAAGATTCTCCATACCAAGACTCTCCTGAATCGAAGGCTTACGACCAGGGTGTCGCTATGTGGAAACCGGACCCTTTCCAGGTCCTTTTCCGTAAAGGTAATTTTCCACTACCTGGACGGCGCCGCCTTGGGTCGCTTCGGTGTTGACCCAATACTCATCACCATTCATCCGTACTGCCCTATCCGTACCTCCTCTTCAATTTTTCATTCAGCTGGTGTCACGCCCGAACCAATTTAAATAAATTAAAATTGATTTATTAAATATTTTAGAAGAGAAAAGGATAGAAAAAATAATATGTGTGGAGGGGTTAATAATATTTTAGGGATTAATGATGATTTATAATGAAAACATTTATAAAATATGTAAATACATATATAATTGTTAGAAGAATGACACACAAGGGATATTAGACTTTATAAGTGAGGGCAAGGAGATCATTAAGCATTAAAATATGTCATTATGGTGAATATAGGATGCTTACACTCCCATTAGTGTTAGAGAAAGAGTTTTGGAGGCTAGAGAGAGATTAGTGAGGGATTAAGAGAGAGCTTGGAGAAGATTGTCTTCTAGAGGAGGATTTGAAGGTTTTTTGAAGAAGAATCCTTCTTCAAATTTGTTGCTAACACATCTAAGGTAATTACTATGGTTTTGGATTTTTTATTTTGGGTCTGATTAAGACTGGATTAAAGGTTTTTTATTAATCTCGTTTTTGGGTTAATCACTTTCTAGATCTATGTGAAATAAAAGGTTTTTGAGGATTTTTGATGGGGTTTTGGTTTAGATCCTATTATGATAAATGTATAGTTGTTTATGACTCTTGAGGATCATTGATTTGGCAAAAAACTGAGGATTAGTCAAATTTTTGATAAAAACGATTAGTGCAGTTAAGCAGTTTTTAATCTGCTGTTTCTACGCATCAATCGGTATGCGCACTGGTATACCGACCGGTATACTGGGCGGCATGCAGGTTTGCATACCAGCCTTTGTATTTGGTCACCGTAAACCTAGGGTTGTATATAAAAATCGAAAAGTGTATGGACTTATATGCCGGCCGGCATATTGGGCGGTAAACCGGATGTATACCGGTTGTATACCGGTTTCTATACCGATTTTGGCGAAATTTGGGCAGTACGTTGGCCTTTTCATAAAAATAAATTTTACATTAATCGGCATGCCGGCCGGCATGCCGGGCGGTACACCGGTTGTATACCGGTTCCCTACCGGTTAGAGGAATTTTCGGGGGAAAAGTTGGTGGGTGTTGTGGTTTGAATATAAATTAATTATAAACACTTTTAAGAGGAATTTCCAGACTTTGAGGAGTTCAAAATAGTAATAAAAGAATCCTTTATTATAAATAGAGTTTTAGAAAGATTATTTACACATGCTTATATTATATAACAGAAGATCGTCCGGAATCTTCCAAAGCGGCCCAGTAGATTCATATTCGACGAGTTCACACCGCGGGTGAGTGTGTAGATACCTTTATATATACGTGCTTTGCTTATGTGTGAGTTAGTGCAGAATTGTGGGGTGTAATCATATGTTACTTATTTGGTAATCGCATGAAGTTGTCTGCTTTTCCTTTGTACCTGCAAGCATGAATAAGAATGAAATATATTACATGTCGAGGTTGGAACTATCACGACCCATCCTGATCTCAGAATGAGTCCATGACCGGCCAACGAGCAAGCTCGCTAAATGTCACACTCCGGAAATTTTAATTAATTTCCATCGTTTATTAAATCGAAAATCCTTAATCGTATTTAAATTCATCGATTCGAGTCGTTCTTCGAATAAGAAATCTTTGTTCACAAAAGTCGTAGAGAATTCGATTACGATTGAACGCTACTTGAATCGTCTCAATCAGGAGTCGGACGAAGAAGTTATGGTCAAAATACTTTCGGAAGAATCAATCTTCCCATTCTGTACAATTTTACTCTTGCCGACCGGTACACGTATTTCTGTCGACCGGTCGGGTTGGTTCAGTAGACGTCGACCGGTACACCTCATTGCGTCGACCGGTCGTGGAATTTCAGAGAGTTGTGAAGAGTTTGATTTTCTTCTCGTCGACCGGTACACCTCATTGCGTCGACCGGTCGTGGAATTTCAGAGAGTTGTGAAGAGTTTGATTTTCTTCTTATCGACCGGTACACCCCATGCCGTCGACCGGTCGTGGAGTGTAAATTCTGTGCGCGAAGGGATTAAATGAGGGGTAGTCTGGGGTTTTCACTAGGGGTTGTATATAAGCATTGGGTCCGAATTTAGGGGTCATCCCTACCATTTGGAACCCTAATACTATCTCTCTACCTCCCTCCCTCAACTCTCTCTCCCTTCTATCTTCCATCTCACCCAATCCATGAGGAATCGGAAGAAACACGGAGTATTAACGACGTTGAGCTCGCTTCCCTCTCCGCGATGACGTGCTTGGATCGTTCGCGATCGGTAAGTCCCTCTCCCTCTCTAAAACCCTAGGTTTTTGTTAGTTGCTTGTCTATGGTTTTGCCCTTCTTAAACATTGTAGAGCACCTCAAGAGCATCGCAATGGTGGGCATGGTTCACTCCGGTGACAATGGAGTTTTCCGGCGACTTCTCCGGCGAACTTTTCTGGCGACTCTCTGGTGGGTAAACTCTTAACTCCTATCTTGTGTGCGTGCGTGGATGTCTATAGAATTCTTAGTCGTCATTGATTTCCTTCAATTTCATAATCCACTCCATGTTTTGTATTGATTTCACATTGTAGTAATTGGGTCTATAATGCTAGAGGTGACTTGAATTCTGTTTCTTGAATTGTCGTAGTATCCTCGTGGTTGTTGGTCGGTCACCAGAATCCCCTTTGGGAAAATAATAACTCTTGAGTCTTGGTTGTTGGAAATTGGGTGAATGTGAGCATTGTGATATTGGGTGTCATTGGGTTCCCCTTGAACGTGGTTGTATCTATCCCTTTGGCCTGATGGTGGGTTGCCCTTGAGAGTGTCAAGGAGCATTTATTGATTGATGGGAACTTAACAATGAACGCAATGAATTTAATGAACGACAAATACGGAGATGGATCCCACAAGGACCACTCCTTGGTAATCTTGAATCATTCACCTAAATCCAACCTAATAGAACACAAATAATCATGTGAGGAGTGTTGTGAATCTACGTCGTAAGGAGGGTACCATTGGGAATTGGGATAGAGCCACACGATGTATTGGAGGGCAATTGGGCACCAATACTCGTGGGCTATCGGAGAGCAATTGGGCTAATGAGGACCTTTCCCTTAGTGGACATTGCGGAGCAATTGGGCTAGTGATGTCCACGTGTTGTTTTGTTGGTACCCATCCGGGTTAGGATGAGTTTGCCCTACCCGCGTTACGACCCCGGGTTAAGGATGTGTTTGCCCTTCTCGGTTGATATTGCGTGTGTGATGCCCAGGAGCCTTCCCTTGAGCCGCCAAGTAGGAAGTGCAGTTTTGGGTTCGTTGTATCCTGCGTGTCTCCTTTGTGTCGCCAAGGGGGACTGACGGATATGGACCATTGCGGTGTCCAGTGACCCCTCCCTTGTGTGAGTGGGTAGGACCTAGTGCGACCTCCTAGTACGCGACTCACACTCGATGTGGGAAGAGTCAGAACGGATGGCTTGGGCTCCATTATTTCGATAAGTAGAGACAATTGTTGGTAATAAAGGAATAATGGAAAATCTACCTCTTTAACTCAAATATGTCTCCAAGATGATCAACACCTGAATCTATAACAATCATGAATTGGTGGGTGGTATTGGTAATGAGGTAGTGGTTGTGTTTGGGTTACCTTTGGAGGTTTTACTGTTGGTCTCACTTGTTGTACGTTGGGTTGAATATCTTTGGGTTACACTTACTATCACTAGAGAGGGTGTTGGTTTGCCTTGTCGTTTTGGTGGTTGAGTGTACTTCTGTGCCTTGGGTTCTCTTCTCTCTCTACCCGTGTGAGGACACTTAGGCACACATTCTCGTGTGTGCACTTGGTAGTAGTTAATAGTTTTCCTGCTGAGCCGTGGAATGCTCAGACCCTCCCTTCTCTCCCTTTTCCAGGATTGTACTGCAGGATTTCTCTTGCAGGAGGACTTGGAGCTTGTGCCAGCAGCTTGTCTTTGGAGATGCAGCCTTGGCTCTCCTGTACTTGGTACTTCAGTTCGGCTCAGGTTGTCGTACCACTGTTGTACTTTTCTTACCGTTGTAGTAGGTAGCTGTTGTACCTCCTTCCCCTTTTCTTTCAGTTAATCAATTGTAATAAACTCAGTAGATGTATCTTCTCTCTTTTCTGTATCATTTGTACTGTGATGATTGTTCTACTGATTGTGATAGATAACAATGATTAACACCCTCCTTTTTATATATATGGTTTCAAAAAAAAAAAGACTTGAAATATTTTTTATTAAAATCGAGGGGTGTTACAGTTGGTATCAAAGCTTTCGGTTTGAATACCTTAGGACCGTGGGGAGACACCTAGTCTCCATGGGTTCTCAGGGTCATTACTTGCAACTACGATCGTTCCGGTGTGCCTTCGAGCCCCATACCATCCTTGATGTTGGTTTCTTTGTCCTTCTTACTCACTCCTTGATTGTTGGACACTCCCAGTCCATTGAAGGTCGAGTGTGTGGTTATTGAATTCTTCCTTGAGATTCTTGCGATGTTGATTTGAGGTAAAGTCTTAGTCTCGATGGTTTGGTGTGGTGAATTCCCGGTGATTGATCATGGTTGGTTGGTTGAAATCTTCCGCGATGTACTCTTGTTCGTCCCGTGATTGTTGGATTTCGGTTACATCTAGGAGGTTGAATTGGTGTTTTGTTGTTGGGTGGAAATCCTTAGTGTTTGGGTCTTCCTCCCTACTCCTAGTGCTAATCATTGTTGAGTTTGAGGTTATTAAAGGATGAATGTTAGGTCGAGTGCCTTAGAATGGTGATTTCTCTTGGTTGGTTGAGATGGTAAGTATAAGTTCAGATAGTGGTGGTCTTGTGAGAGGAATATAAGGAGTTAGTGACTTGTGGTCATTCTACAGGAATGTATTGTGGAGTTCGTGGTTGTTTATTGTGATTGTGATGATTATGGAGTTAGACTTGTGTTTGGTTCGTTTTGGTGTTAGCTATGTGAGGTATGGCCTCGGATCGAGTGTGCTTTGAGTGAGTTATGAAATTGGGATTTTGGTTTTCTCTTGAGGTTCGAATCAATAGGGTCCGTAGATTTAACTTGTGGGTTCTTCGAAGTGGTCTTGGGGTTTTCTTGGAAGTATCGGTTGATGGTTTTAATGCGATACGTGAGATTGTGGTATCGCTTGGCAATTGAGTTTGTGGTGTCGCTTGGAGGCTTAGATGTCTTGTAGACTTCTTTGGAGTGTTCCTTAATCTCCTTGGCAATGGCATTTGATGGTTCTGAAGTTTGGATGTGATTTCATATTTGGGTTGTTGTTTGGAAGCGATATGCTTGTTTGGGATATCGTGGTTATGAAGGAACATTTGCCTTAGTGTTCTTGGGAGTTAGTACGGTGATGTGTTTGGGGTTTCCGTGGGAAGTGGCTTAAGAAATTGTGATTTGAGTTTTGAAGATTGAGGTTGCGATTAGAGTTTGGGAGTTGGTGTTCTTTCCCTAGTCTTGACTTGAGTTGGTAGGAGTTTGCTCGTGGTATAGGCAATTCCGTGGTTGTGGGTTGAGTGTGGGATGTTGACGGTGTTTATCCATCCTCGTTGGTAATGCTCTTGACTTGCATCAGTGCTTTCTCCTACTCGAGATTAGTGTCTCTTGTGTTTCGGCAATGAAGGTGTGTTGATCGTTCTTGTTCCCCGACTGGAACTCTCACGATTGTCTTGAGTTGCCTTGGTATTGGTCTGTGTTCTTTGAAGCAGCTCTTGTTCGGAAAATCTTCTGACTCCTTGTCTTGGACTTTTGACGTTGTACTCGTCCCTTGTCGTGTATCTCTCGATGCGATAATCATCTTTCGTCGTCTATCTCTCGATGATTCCCTAAATACTCTAAGTCTTGGCACTTGCGATTTAGTAGTGCGTTGTTCGTCTCTCGGGTGGAAGTTCTCCCACATGGCGGACTCTCGTTTCTTGGAATTGTAATCCCGTATCTCGCACTCTCCTGTGTCGATATGTTGATCTTGCGCATGTTCCTTGTCAGCTTTGTCGCTTCGTGAATCCGACTTGGTATAATTTCTTGCTCGCCGTGTTCCTTTCGTGTTCGGACACTCCTGTTCGGCAATGTGGTTGTCGATTGGATTTTATTTGAGAGTGTGTTGTGGGATTGGTTTGTGGTTGGTGTGATTAGTGAGATGACATCACGTTTGTGTTGTGCAGCTGTGTTGTGAGTGTTGGGATAGAATGAGTGTGTCTCTTTGAAGTCGACTGCCGACTTGGTTTGTGCTGATATTTGACATGACCGGTGTGCGTAGTCCATGTCATGTGGTGTAGGAATGAACATGAAGGATTGTTTTGAGAAGGTAAGTGGCCAGCACATCTCAAAACAAACTTCTTAGTCATTCCGGTACCACACTAGGTTGAGTGTGGGTTAGTGCATGAGCTTTTGGTGTTTGATTCTGTTCTCTTGTGGTGTTGTGGTTGTTTGGGGCGGTTTGGGTGACACGGTTGTTGTGTGACCATCCTTTGTGGCTTGTTTTGTCTTCGAGTCCTTACTCATGTTGGTTGAGTTGTTGCCACCTTGTTCGGAAAATCTATCCCCGAGTTGGTTTTGCGCATTTGGGGTGACGAAATTGTTGTGGGTATCCTTGTGGTGTTAGATAATCGCTTCTCTGCTCTTCGTGAAGTTCTGGAAGAGGAGTTGGAAAATCGGAGTATCCGTATCATGTCCGTGTGTCGGCATCGTATCCGTACCGTACCCGCGTGTCGGTACCGTATCCTTGTACCCAAATCTTATCCTTGGCGTGTCCTCGGCGTATCGGCATATCCTTGGGGTGTCTTAGCGTATCCGCGTGTCCTCGGTGTAGCCACCGCGTGTCGGTGTATCCGCGGCGTGTCCCTCCATATCCTTGATGTTTCGGCACGTTCTCGTTCTTTCGGCTCATTCGTAACACGTGGCAGCGCATTCGTGAATGTTTTGGGATTTTCTGGGAATTTATTCTTGCGGTTTGGCTCTTGATGCCTTACATTTTCGTTGAGAATTCATATTTCTCTTGTTCGGGCAATGTGTAACCATGTAGGAAACGTGGAAATTCCTCTTCTTCCTAGAAATTCTCGCAACTATTGTTGATGATCGTGCGTATTTTCGGCTTTCCTTTGTCGCCAGTCACTTGGTGGTATGTTCGTTGAGCGTATTTGCGTATTGAGAAGGTTGTCTAAGCTCCGTTTGATGCATTCGTAATGGAAAATGGTAAGTGGTTTGGTCGCAGCGGAAGCTTGGTGGAGTGTGGTTTCTCGTTGAATTCTTTGTGGTTTGTTGCGTCGAATCGTTATCTCCTTACTCCGGTAAATTTCGAGGACGAAATTCTGGTAAGGAGGGTAGTTTGTCACACTCCAGAAATTTTAATTACTTTCCATCGTTCATTAAATCGAAAATCCTTAATCGTATTTAAATTCATCGATTCGAGTCGTTCTTCGAATCAGAAATCTTTGTTCACGAAAGTCGTAGAGAATTCGATTACGATTCCAACCCTACTTGAATCGTCTCAATCAGGGGTCGGACGAAGAAGTTATGGTCAAAATACTTTCGGATGAATCAATCTTCCCATTCTGTACAATTTTACTCTTGCCGACCGGTACACGTATTTCCGTCGACCGGTCGGGTTGGTTCAGTAGACGTCGACCGGTACACCTCATTGTGTCGACCGGTCGTGGAATTTCAGAGAGTTGTGAAGAGTTTGATTTTCTTCTCGTCGACCGGTACACCTCATTGCGTCGACCGGTCGTGGAATTTCAGAGAGTTGTGAAGAGTTTGATTTTCTTCTTGTCGACCGGTACACCCCATGCCGTCGACCGGTCGTGGAGTGTAAATTCTGTGCGCGAAGGGATTAAATGAGGGGTAGTTTGGAGTTTTCACTAGGGGTTGTATATAAGCATTGGGTCCGAATTTAGGGGTCATCCCTACCATTTGGAACCCTAATACTCTCTCTCTACCTCCCTCCCTCAACTCTCTCTCCCTTCTCTCTTCCATCTCACCCAATCCATGAGGAATCGGAAGAAACATGGAGTATTAATGACATTGAGCTCGCTTCCCTCTCCGCAATGACGTGCTTGGATCGTTCCCGATCGGTAAGTCCCTCTCCCTCTCTAAAACCCTAGGTTTTTGTTAGTTGCTTGTCTATGGTTTTGCCCTTCTTAAACATTGTAGAGCACCTCAAGAGCATCGCAATGGTGGGCATGGTTCACTCCGGCGACAATGGAGTTTTCCGTCGACTTCTCCGGCGAACTTTTCCGGCGACTCTCCGGTGGGTAAACTCTTAACTCCTATCTTGTGTACGTGCGTGGATGTCTATAGAATTCTTAGTCGTCGTTGATTTCCTTCAATTTCATAATCCACTCCATGTTTTGTATTGATTTCACATTGTAGTAATTGGGTCTATAATGCTAGAGGTGACTTGAATTGGGTTGCTTGGATTGTCGTAGTATCCTCGTGGTTGTTGGTCGGTCACCAGAATCCCCTTTGGGAAAATAATAACTCTTGAGTCTTGGTTGTTGGAAATTGGGTGAATGTGAGCATTGTGATATTGGGTATCATTGGGTTCCCCTTGAACGTGGTTGTATCTATCCCTTTGGCCTGATGGTGGGTTGCCCTTGAGTGTGTCAGGGAGCATTTATTGATTGATGGGAACTTAACAATGAACGCAATGAATTTAATGAACGGCAAATACGGAGATGGGTCCCACGAGGACCACTCCTTGGTAATCTTGAATCATTCACCTAAATCCAACCTAATAGAACACAAATAATCATGTGAGGAGTATTGTGAATCTACGTCGTAAGGAGGGTACCATTGGGAGTTGGGATAGAGCCACACGATGTATTGGAGGGCAATTGGGCACCAATACTCGTGGGCTATCGGAGAGCAATTGGGCTAACGAGGACCTTTCCCTTAGTGGACATTGCGGAGCAATTGGGCTAGTGATGTCCACGTGTTGTTTTGTTGGTACCCATCCGGGTTAGGATGAGTTTTCCCTACCCGCGTTACGACCCCGGGTTAAGGATGTGTTTGCCCTTCTCGGTTGATATTGCGTGTGTGATGCCCAGGAGCCTTCCCTTGAGCCGCCAAGTAGGAAGTGTAGTTTCGGGTTCGTTGTGTCCTGCGTGTCTCCTTTGTGTCGCCAAGGGGGACTGACGGATATGGACCATTGCGGTGTCCAGTGATCCCTCCCTTGTGTGAGTGGGTAGGACCTAGTGCGACCTCCTAGTACGTGACTCACACTCGATGTGGGAAGAGTCGGAACGGATGGCTTGGGCTCCCTTATTTCGATAAGTGGAGACAATTGTTGGTAATAAAGGAATAATGGAAAATCTACCTCTTTAACTCAAATATGTCTCCAAGATGATCAACATCTGAATCTATAACAATCATGAATTGGTGGGTGGTATTGGTAATGAGGTAGTGGTTGTGTTTGGGTTACCTATGGAGGTTTTACTGTTGGTCTCACTTGTTGTACGTTGGGTTGAATATCTTTGGGTTACACTTACTATCACTAGAGAGGGTGTTGGTTTGCCTTGTCGTTTTGGTGGTTGAGTGTACTTCTGTGCCTTGGGTTCTCTTCTCTCTCTACCCGTGTGAGGACACTTAGGCACACATTCTCGTGTGTGCACTTGGTAGTAGTTAATAGTTTTCCTGCTGAGCCGTGGAATGCTCAGACCCTCCCTTCTCTCCCTTTTCCAGGATTGTACTGCAGGATTTCACTTGCAGGAGGACTTGGAGCTTGTGCCAGCAGCTTGTCTTTGGAGCTGCAGCCTTGGCTCTCTTGTACTTGGTACTTCAGTTCGGCTCAGGTTGTCGTACCACTATTGTTGTACTTTTCTTACCATTGTAGTAGGTAGCTGTTGTACCTCCTTCCCCTTTTCTTTCAATTAATCAATTGTAATAAACTCAGTAGATGTATCTTCTCTCTTTTCTGTATCATTTGTACTGTGATGATTGTTCTACTGATTGTGATAGATAACAATGATTAACACCCTCCTTTTTATATATATGGTTTCAAAAAAAATAGACTTGAAATATTTTTTATTAAAATCGAGGGGTGTTACACTAAAGGCCTAAGATAAAAGAGTCGAGAAATTTCTAAACAATTTAATTATGCGGAAGCGTGAATCATAAACCAGAGCAAGCATAGATGTTCTCATTAAATTCCCAGAATTACATTATCAGACTTAAAAACAGCCAGTACATCAAAAGTACAAAAAATCAAATCTCCAAAATAAATCTCTAAACATAGAGCTGCCATATCATTCTTCATCCTGACCTGAAAATAGTTTTTAGAAAAACGCATAAGCTAAAAGCTAGAGTGAATTTCTACATACTGCAGAACAAGTTTCATGGATCAACACTTTCTTCCCTGCAAGATTAGTTTCATAGATACAAGATGACTCAAAAGCTCAATAGCAATAAAAATGCTTTAACACAGTTCCCCCTTTTGCTGAAATCATATATCATCCTGTATATCCATTTCCAAACACGAATTATCATATTCAATAGATCAGCCTTAGTTGAACAGGCTTGCCATTCCATTATTTCATCATCTTGCCCCTGTCGTATGAGCATTCTTCATAATACTTTCGTACCTTCGCTTGTGTCGTATAAGCGTAAGTACAAAACACTATACTTGTGTCGTATAAGCATATTCACTTTCAACATCATGCTTGTGTCGTATAAGCATTTCTGATCATCGTGCCTTATGCTTCTGTCGTATAATCATATTTTAGGCCTTATGCTTCTGTCATATAAGCATTTCAATAACAGGCTCATATTAGTGCTTTTGTCATATGAGCACTTTGTTTCTGTTTCATCTCCATTTCAATTTCCTTTTCCCTTTATTTCTTTATAAATCCTTTCCGTATGGATTTTCATAAAACAATACATTGATCAATATTCGAATTTGTTCATCCCTGTATAAACAAGAGTTTGTGCACAATCCATATTTCAAAATCCTCTTGAAAATTATATCATTTTGGTTCAATAACCATAAGTATACTTTTCAAAGGAATTGCACTTAAAAATGTACGAGTAGAGCAGTATATAGAGATTCACCTGAATAGGGATTTCTTTAGACTTCTAGATTTCCTTCCTCCTCAATTAAGCTGTTCCAAATCTAGATAAAATCACATCTTAGCATTCTAGCAAAGAATTCTGCCCTAAACATATATTGCCGAGCTGAGCTGGCCGAAGGTTTAAGTGGCCGGAGGCTCAGTTGCCGAGCTATCACGGATCAGGCAGGTTTAAGACAAGACCTTGGTTAGCTCTTCCAAGGAGTTGCAAGCATTTCTAATGGTGACAACCTTCTAACCGAGTTTGACTGAACTGACCCTCTAACACTAGGTCGGTTGGGCAACTGCCGAGCTTAAACACAGCTGGTTGGTTCCCATGCTACAGTCCGGACATCATTTTGATCAGGATTAAATACATAATTCAAGTTTTGATTTCAACGTGGTAATAGGTCGAAAATGACCGAATGGTTACTCTAAAGATCTTAGAAGGATTACCCGAACAACTGAAGTTGTTACCGAGCTGGAAATGACAAAGAACGGTCTACTTCTGCAGAGCACAGTTTTCTTCAGTCAGAGTGATGTTTAATAAATCTTGTTCTAGAGCGCGGCTGGCCCAAAATATAGCTTGTCCGAGCTAAAAGTCTGAGCTGAGGCAAAGTCCAACCGAGTGCTTGACTTGCCGAGCTGAAATAATGATCTGAGCATAAGCTTAGCCAAATGCTAGCTTTGCCGAGCAAAGAAATGTACGGCTAAACTCCTTTGCCCGAGCACAAGCTCTGCCGAACAGTACAGTTGCGGATGTGAGCGATAACAATAATGTGCGGGAAAACTCCGAATGAGTCTGCCGAACTGAATTTACTAAGGCTAAACTTGAACTTAAGTCTGCCGAGCAATAATTAGGTTTCTAGGGCCTTTGCCGAACATTAAATAAGTTAAAGCAATAGTTATACCTTTGGCCGAAGCTTAATTTGCCGAAGATTAGATGATCAGAGCTTAAGGTATATTGCCGAATAAGTACTAACACGAACCAGATCTTGCCGAGCTGAAAAGATTCTTCACAGAAGTGAAAATTGATCGTCTGGAAGTCTGAATATGATCTGTCGAGCTGAATAGAATCTGACCGGACTCAAACAATGTTTCTGAAGAGATTTGTTGTACGGCCAAGACTTACCGAACAATGATTGTGATGTGGCTGCACGGCAGATGATTTGCCGAGCACTTTGGTTGAGAAAACTGTGCTGCCGAACTCTGAAAATAAAAGTTCAGAGCCCAGCCTAACTGAATAGCTTCGGCCAATTTTTCTAGAGAGAGAAACGGAGAGTCTGGATGTTCTCAAGTTGGAGTTGTACCAAAATGAAGTGAAATGGCTCACTATTTATTGATTTCCAGAAAAGAATAAAATCTGGACTGATGGCAGAACATCAAATGGTTCCACTCATAGGAGTAGGTCCCATCGGCCGCTCAACCTTGGCTTCTATCCAGCTGACCTCAGCCCACCAACCGCACATCTTGGATTTTTCTGCCAATGACGTCAGCCCACTCAACTCTTGTCTCTATATGACAGGTGGTTGTCCAGATGGACTACCTACATGGTTGTACTGTCATGTCTAGGCTGACCTGGCCAGACCTCCACGTGGCCGGACTCTTAGCTGGATCCCTACTGAGCTCGGCTATAGCTCAGCCAGACTCCTACTGTTCGGAAAAATCTCAATATGATTCCTAAACTTTCTTTTCTTTCACTTAGGACCCTGGTTAAATTCTTTCTCTATAGCTTATGATTTCAAGGCTCAAATAATTATAAAAATTTCTACAAAAATTCCCAAAAATTATATTTGCATAAATAAATATTTCTATTTAATATTTTCTAGGACTGGGGTCTCACATCCTCTCCAACTTTAAGGAAGTTTTCCCTCAAACTTAAAAGATAGATAACTTATGAATGCGTTCGAAATAAGTAAACTTTATACCTTATGTAAATAACTGTGGATATTTCTGACGCATATCGCTTTCCTTCTCCCAAGTAGCTTCATTGCCAGATTGGTTCTCCCACCAAATTTTAACTAACGGAATCACTTTGTTCCTTAACTTCTTCTCCTGACGATCCAAGATTTTGACAGGTCGTTCTTCATAAGATAGATTCTTCTCGATCTTGATTGATGGTTGAATCAAACACATGCGATAGATCCGAAATACATCGACGAAGCATCGACACATGAAATACGTCCTTCTAAGTGAAGACGTACTTTAAACTCTTATGGTCGGTGAAGACATCGCAAGTAACTCCGTACAAATAGTGACGCCAAATCTTGAGAGCGAAGATAACCGTTGCATGTTCCAAGTCGTGCGTAGGATAATTCTTCTCGTGCATCTTCAATTGCCATGAAGCATAAGCAATCACTCTTCCATCTTGCATCAAAACGCATCCTAGTCCCTTGTGCGAAGAATCGCTGTAGACTGCAAACTTCTCCTCTCCATTGGGTAAAGCTAGAACTGGTGCTGTCGTAAGCCTCTTTTTCAACTCTTGGAAACATTCTTCACGTTCTTTAGTCCATTCGAAAGGTTCTCCTTTACGCGTAAGCTATGACATTGGCATTGCAACCTTTGAAAAGTCTTTGACGAAACGTCGATAATAACCAGCGAGTCCAAGAAAACTACGAACTTCGGATACTGAAGTTGGTGCTGACCAATTGATTACAGCTTCAATCTTCTGAGGGTCCACCGAAACGCCTTCCTTATTGATGATGTGCCCAAGAAAATGAACACTCTCGAGCCAGAACTCGCACTTGCTAAACTTTGCATAAAGCTTCTTTTCTCGTAGGATTTGTAAAACCGTTGCCAGATGAGTTGCATAGTGCTCTTCATTCTTTGAGTAGATCAAAATATCGTCGATAAATATGATTACGAACTCGTCGAGATAATCGATAAAAATTCGATTCATGAGATCCATGAATGCTGTCGGCGCATTAGTTACTCTGAATGGCATGACCAAAAATTCACAATGGCCATATCTGGTATGAAAAGCAGTCTTCTCTACATCTTCTGCTTTGACCTTCAGCTGATGATATCCTGAGCGTAAATCGATTTTCGAAAACACTTGAGCTCCTTGTAGTTGATCAAATAAGTCGTCAATGCGCAGTAATGGATACTTGTTCTTGATCGTTATCATGTTCAGCTCCCGATAGTCGATACATAGACGCATGATCCCATCCTTCTTCTTGACGAATAACACTGGTGCACTCCATGGTGATGAGCTTGGTCTGATGAAATCTTTCTCCACCAAATCTTGCAGTTGTTTCTTTAGCTCCTTGAGTTCAGTTGTCGCCATTCGATAAGGTACTTTATATATTGGTTGAGAACCGGGTATGACATCAATATAGAAATCTATTTCTCGATCGATTGGTATGCCTGGTAGCTTGCCAGGAAACACATCGGAAAAATCTCGAACTACTGGAATATCAGATATTATGGAATCTTTTGCCAACGTTGTGGAGATACTACAAAGATACCCCAGACAACCTTTCTGCAAAAATCGACGAGCTTTTGCCACCGAAACAAATCAGGGTGGTATAACAACCTTTTCCCCTTTCAGCTTCATCTCCCCACCTTTAAACTCTTCAAAGGTAATCAAACTCGAAGTACAATCTATTTTTGCATTATACTTGGATAACCAATCCATACCAATGATCACATCAAAATGTGTCATGGTTAAAGGAATTAAATCTATAAGCATCGACACTCCCCCGATGATAGCTTCACAGTTTCTCAAAACTGATGAGCATGAAACTCCCTTACTCACAGGTTGAGACACTATAAGATCATAACCTAATGGTTCAGGGATTCTACCGATCTCTCTGGCATGCATCGAAGAAATAAAAGAATGCATAGATCCAGAATCAAATAGCGCATAAGTAGGAATTCCATGAATAGAAATTCTACCTGCTATGACTCCTTCGTCATTTCTGGGATCGCCTGGAACAATAGCAA
Organism: Monotropa hypopitys; assembly: GCA_002855965.1. Classification (NCBI taxonomy): domain Eukaryota; kingdom Viridiplantae; phylum Streptophyta; class Magnoliopsida; order Ericales; family Ericaceae; genus Monotropa; species Monotropa hypopitys. The sequence goes on along the minus strand of NMUG010000538.1, from coordinate 4,136 downwards.
ACGCTCTTCCTTGCCTCTAATTCTTGTTGCCTTGATTCGCATCATTCCTCGGGTTCCCGACTGGTACCGTATTATCTCCCATGAGTAAATTTGGACAAGCATTTTTGTAGTGCCCTACTTGACCACAACCAAAACACACCGTAGGCCCTCTCGCCCAACATTCTTCCTCGTGACTTTTTCCGCATTTGGGACAATTTGGCCTCTGCCTTGGTTGATTGTTGTTTCTTCCTCTCTGGTTCTTCTGTTGATTTCTTCCATAGTTTGCTTTCTTTGAATAGCTCGACCCTCCTTGGCTTTGGTTCCTCTTCCTTTCATTAAACTCCTTGCCTCATCAATATCTTGTTCTACTAAGATAGCTCTGTCCAGAACTTCAGCATACGAAGGTAGCTGAAAAGGACGAATGATTTTCCTTATCTCATGCTTGAGTCCTTCCTCGAACTTCCGTGCCTTCATTTCGGCGTTAGCAACCAGATACGGTACATAAACAACAAGATTAGTAAAGTCAGCTTCATAATCGTCCACCATCATCGTTCCTCTTTGCTTCAGATTTTCGAACTCCATCCTCTTTGCATTTTGCATAGCCCTTGGCATAAACTTCTCACGAAAATTCTCTAGAACTCTTTCCCAAGACATATTGGGTTCAACAATGTTCTACAAATTCCACCATCTATTGGCTTCGCCTACCAATAAATATGACACGATCTCGACTTTGGGCAAATCCGTACATCAGAGAAGACGAAAGTTCTTCTCTAGCTCTGCAACCTATTCGTTCGCTTTAATTGGATCCATTCCTCCAGGAAAAGTAGGAGGTTTGAGTTTGAGAAACTCCTTCACAGCTGCAACGTTGTGAACTTGCGCAGGATTTACTCCTTCATCCTCAGGAATTACTGGTGGTTCGACCACAGGCTCTGGTTGTCGTCGCATTTGCTCGATCGTAGTTTGTTGAGCTTGGACAGTTTCAGCCAACGTCCGCACAATGTTGCGTAGCTCAGCAATCTCGTAACGTTCTTGACCAGTTGCACGCGTATTAACCATTCTGAATAAGGAAATACTTTTATTAAAAGATGAAAATACTTTCAACATAAAGCAGGAACATAGATGCATAAATGTGTCCGGTACACAACAAAAATACTCCGAATATAGCGACTAATAAGTCTTCACTCATTATCTGAATCACTAGACCACTCATAGGGAGGAAAAATCCACTCTTAATAAGCTATTTCTGGGTCATCCTCAAAATCAGGGTAAAGAGGTATGTCAACGAGACCATCCACTACTAGCAGATCTTCTTCAAGTTCTTCCTCTTCCATTACCACTTCCTCTTCTTCAGGAATATTCTCCTCTGGGTCTGACTCTTCGTCTTCTTCCACATTTCCATCGAGATGATGCAGGGCTACCATATATATCTCGTCGAGACTCCATTGTGGCATCCACTCTCTAGCCACAGAGCAAGCCTACTCTCTGAGCCTAAGACGATAGTCGATTATAGCTCGAATATGTGCCTCAGTAAGATGCATATTTGCATAACCAACCTGCGTTGCAATGCCACAAGCCATGTGTGTGGCATCCTCAATGAGTCTTGTCTCCATTTCTTCCCTTTCCAAAGGAAATATTTCTGCTAGTCCATCTCCAGGATGATTGTCAGAATCGTCACTAGAATAGTCGTCCTGGTCAGAGTGATCAGAGTCGCTGCTAGACATAGCTACAAAACTCATATCATAAGTATTTCATATATCTCCAAAATAATTCATCTCCAAATAACCTAGTTGGGTTCTAAGCGCGTGCCTTGCTTCCTGGCTCTGGCTTGTTTAGAAATTCATCAACTCAAGGCTCTGATACCACTTCTGTCACGACCCATCCTAATCTCAGAATGAGTCCATGACCGGCCAACGAGCAAGCTCGGTAAAGGCCTAAGATAAAAGAGTCGAGAAATTTCTAAACAATTTAATTATGCGGAAGCGTGAATCATAAACCAGAGCAAGCATAGATGTTCTCATTAAATTCCCAGGATTACATTATCAGGCTTAAAAACATCCAGTACATCAAAAGTACAAAAAATCAGATCTCCAAAATAAATCTCTAAACATAGAGCTGCCATGTCATTCTTCATCCTAACCTGAAAAGAGTTTTTAGAAAAATGCCTAAGCTAGGGTGAATTTCTACATACTGTAGAACAAGTTTTATAGATCAACACTTTCTTTCCTGCAAGATTAGTTTCACAGATAAAAGATGCCTCAAAAGCAATAAAAATGCTTTAACACAGTTCCCCCTTTTGCTGAAATTATATATCATCCTGTATATCCATTTCCAAACACGAATTATCATATTCAATAGATCAGCCTTAGTTGAACAGGCTTGCCATTCCATTATTCTATCATCTTGCCCCTGTCGTATGCGCATTCTTCATAATACTTTCGTACCTTTGCTTGTATCGTATAAGCGTAAGTACAAAATACTATGCTTGTGTCGTATAAGCATATTCACTTTCAACATCATGCTTGTGTCGTATAAGCATTTCTGATCATCGTGCCTTATGCTTCTGTCGTATAAGCATATTTTAGGCCTTATGCTTCTGTCGTATAAGCATTTCAATAACAGGCTCATATTAGTGCTTTTGTCGTATGAGCACTTTGTTTCCGTTTCATCTCCATTTCAATTTCCTTTTTCCTTTATTTATTTATAAATCCTTGCCGTATGGATTTTCATAAAATAGTACATTGATCAATATTCAAATTTGTTCATCCATGTATGTCACGCCGGGAAATTTTCCCGTCCTTACCTCGTCCCCCGTCTGGTGGGGGCCGTTTTCCAGGACGGAAGAATCCGCGATGTTGGATTTTATTTTGAAAAAAGGGGATTTGTTTGAAAATGGGTGACGGCCTGAGTATGCCAGTTCGGAATTTTCAGAGTCGCCACTAGGTATTTTATTCTTGGTGTGCCAAGTCACCGCTATTTTATTTAAAATGAATATTTAAAAGATGTCATTTTATATGAACAAAATGTCTTTTTATTTGGATAAGGTGTCTGCAAACCAGAAATTCGAAGTTCGGGGATTAAATTACGAATGGGGAAGGTGTTAGGCACCCCACTCGCCCTTTCAGTACTTTCATTTTCAAAAGTAAATCTTTTCCTAATCCGAAATCAATTATTTTCTTGGCTAGAGAAATGAATAATTATTACTGATATGAATGAAATGAATTGAAATTTAAATAACAAATGGGTAATAGTTGTTGACGGGCAAATTTCGGCCCGGTTGAGTTTATAATAGAATTTCGGACAGCCTTTCGGCCCGGTTTTTATTTAAGAAAGAAGTGTTTTTGAGCCAGACGGAAATTCGGCGAAAAATGGTTTTCTACAGTCGGACAGAATTCCGACTGTGTTTAGAAAAACAATTTTGTTTTGTTAATATAGTTTTATTTATGACAGTCGGGCAGAACTTCGACTGTGTTTTTAGAAATAAATTGGAGCCGGACAGAACCTTCGGCTGAAAATGTTTTTCTACAGTCGGACAGAGCTTCGACTGCGTTTGAAAAGTGATTTTGTATTTTACGGTCGGATGTAACTTCGACCGGTTTTGAAATATATTTGAGCCGGATAGAACCTTCGGCTAAAAATGTTTTTCTACAGTCAGACAGAATTCCGACTGCGTTTGAAAAGTATTTTTTATATTTTACGGTCGGATAGAGCTTCGACCGGTTTTGAAATGTTTTATTTATTTTTATTTTATTTATTTAATTTGTTTGGGAAGTTCCAAAGAATATTAAATGATCCGTCATGACCCGGGTCATAAAGCATTCTTTTAATCCGAGTCTACTGCAAGCTTTCACTTCAGAGTACGGACTTGAGGAACTTTGTTTTTTATTTTTTGAAAGTGTTTTAACTGTTTTTCAGTCGGACAGGGCTTCGACGATGAAAAACGAATTTTTTGTTTTCTTGGGTCGGACAGAGCTTCGACCGCAAAATTGATTTTTAAGATTTCCAGTCGGACAAAGCTTCGACCGTGAAAGGAATTTTATAAAACGTTTATTTTAATGTGGAAATTCCACAGAATGTCAAATGCTCCGGACGGATCCGAGTAATAAGATATTCTTTTAATCCGAGTCTGATAGCTACTGCAAGCTTTCACTTCGGAGTAC
>NMUG010000537.1:0-21655 GCA_002855965.1 Monotropa hypopitys | reverse complement strand
CCATTAGAGGCACAGTAATATACTCCTCCGAGTATGTGACCGCCGACCTAACCTCTGCAACGGTCACGTTGTCCGGAATGTCATATCGACGGGAGAACTCTTCGAAGTCGGCACCCCGGAAGTAACACAGATACGGACAGGGCGGGTCGCCGGTCCGCCTTCTTGATCCTCCAATTGCTCTGCCCGACCGGCCTCCCAAGGCCACGAATGTTGGTTCATTCTCATCCGAAAAATGCTGAACAATGTTGGCTCGGCTAAAAACCGGAGGCTGTCTTGAGGATGACGCCCCGGGCGTAATATTTCCGACAGGTGAAGGCGTCTTCAAGCTAGCTTCAGGAGTAAGCTCTGTGGGAGTCGGCTGATATAAAGGATCCAGCTCAGAATGCGACGAAGAAGAGGACAAATCAACTATCTGGTCCATGACGGGCGCAGTTGCCGAAGGATACGTAGCTCTCCGGAGACTTCTTACGCACAAAACAGAATACCGAATGGCATACTGATCAGGCCTATTTATAGGTTCCCCCAGGTACGGGACACAACTGTAAACATTAATGATTCTTCACACCCACCGAGGCGGTCAGTTTGACCCGCAAATCGAAGCGTGACACGTGGCGACATCCGACAGTCGTGTCTAATCAATATCCTGACGCCTGTCAGGTGACGTCATAAATGACGCCAGAGAAAAATTGTCACGACCTTCCTTCCGGAGTATGGCATCCGGTAGACCAATTTCAATCTTTTCCAAAAATTTGGGAAAGATTGAGGGGCTATTGTGGTGACCGGACCTATGCCCTAGGAGAATAGTCTATCACTAAAGCTTCGGCAATCCAGTCCATCCGGACCGGAGGGTCCGCATCATGACCGACCATCATTGTCCGAACAACTTCCCCTTCGGCGATATTCTTCGCCACCTCGCGACCCACTCCCGAGCGGACCAGACCATCCGGAGGGTCACCCTCCTGTCATTGTCGTGGGGGATCCAGTATGATGCCCCGTCCGTACGACCTAACCCGGTCCACCAACCGTCCAGGCCCACTAAAGGGCCCCGACGTACGACCCACTCAATATTCTTGAGCCTCAAGTCAATATTTCTCTATAAATACCACCCGTGGGTACTGTTCACGAGATCGGGCGATCAATCCAGACTTTTGATCTCCGACCGCTACCGTCCGGCCTCCTCTTGTTTGCTTTACCTCTCCTCAAACCGTTACTAACTTAAGCATCGGAGGCCCCGTTGGTCAAAACCGACCGGCGGGCACTAACCTTTGTTTTAAAGGAGCCAAGCAGGAGGACCCCTTTACTTGTTTGCGAGGACCACTAGAGCCACCGGCCGACACCCGACCACCGTCTCTAGAGGACTAGCAACCGAAGCTCTTGTTCGGCGGAAACCGGCTACCACAGAATATCTTAAGTGTGGTAGAGTAAATCCTGATTTTGTCACGTGTAAAAGGCAAGTCCAGAGTCCTCTGGACATAGTTGGCAGCACTGCACACGTCATCCATTTGTTTGATACAGAAAATCATGTCATCAGTTTCTCGCACTGCGAATTAAGTCCATGACGATAGGTGCTAGATCTCGATTGATAGTCATGTCCAACGGCTAAGTGCACTACGGACTAGGTTAGTCGTATGTGGCTAACATCCTGGTGGTGAGATAGTTAGCTGTTCAGGGACGCGTGGACGTGTATGCTGGATCATGATAGATACAGCTAGCCACCCATTTTATCCAGTCTCTCCATTGTGCGGATCAGGTTGGTCCAACGTGGCTAAACATCCTTATACCATGGAGACCAGTTATACAGTGAGATATGTGTCAGATCATACATGATACAGATGGACACGTGTACAAGTAGTGCTCACTTTACGGATCAGGTTAGCTCTGTGCGGCTAACATCCCTCCAGTGCGGCACCCAGTTATTATGTACGGTAAAGGTGGTCGACAACGTGCACGGGTGTCGATCAGCCGGTGGACGATGGTTGGCACACGTGTCAGGCCACCATTACCGAAAAGTAATCAGAGTCCCAAGAATAATAAAAGATGCGCCACATTCTATTCTGTCGGAAAATTTGGTCAGGCTCTGTCAGATTGCAACAGAATCAAGAAAAAGGAGACAAGAAGTCACATGCAGTCCTCGATTACCAATGAGAAGCTGGTAATCTGGAAGGTGGTTATATAAGTCAAAGTTCAACCACCAGGAACAGGTACATTCTAATTTAACCTCAGACTCCGACTTTGAACTTTTAATAGAGTTTCTCTCGATAAAAAACTAACTTAGTCATCGGAGAGCCTTCCGATCACTAGCGGTGGGCGTCCTCTAACACTTGTTTGTGAGTGAAGAGATAGGAGGAGAGCAAACATATTAGCAGGGTGCCCTAGTCCAGTCAAGTGGATCCAGATAAATCAAGTCGAAGAAGTCTACCGATGGAGGTTACCAGTTCCCATTTTTACCGCCGTACAATTGGCGTCGTCTGTGGGAAATCCACCCACAAAGGAAGAAAAGCAAACCAGACCCGAAATCAGACCGAAGAAGATGACAACCCACGACAAAGAAACCCCCATCGTCAGAAAGGAGGCCGGAAATGAGAAGCGAATAGTCGCCACCCATTCCGACCCACCTCTGGCACCAAAGAAGAACAGAAACACCTTGTCACGCGTCCAGGCTAATCGTGGAGGCATTCCTAGCTTAGCAGGGACTTCCAAAGTCGCTGTTAGAGGCGCTAAGGGCCCATAGAGGACCCATGACGAATATCCTGAAGACATGGACTTCGACAGTAGAGATGGGGAATACTCCCAGGAAGGAGACAGCTGGTCTCATTCGCGATACTCTTAGTCTCCACCCAGATCAAGATCGATCAGAGACGAGGATTTAGCGGAGATTATTAGGTCTCAGAACTAGGCTATCAAGCGCATGGAAAAAGAAGTGGTGAGGCTGTCCAAACAGCCTCAACAGAAGGAAGGGCCCGTCGGCCACCGGTAACAATCCCAAGTGGCCCCTCATTTGAGTCAGGACTGCAACATCCACCTGTGTCCTTCCGAAAATCAAAGGGTGGCACCGGAAGGCCTATGGAGGACCTAGCAACAAGGCATAGAGAGGAGAGATCCACCTAACTGCCGGGAGTGACAGAAGGTTGTCAAAGATCTCCATCAGCCTAAAGAGAACAACAACAAGACCCACAGCCGTATTAGAGGTGCGCGCCAGAAGCACTCCACAAATTTTGTGCGAGATCTCAGGGATTATCTCCGTCCTAGGGTTCCAGCACGGGACGAATGCACGGAAAGACCAGCCCATACAGAACCGGACAACTCCGTATCGGCCAATATCGAAGACATGAGAGTATGGCTCGATGAGCGTCTCAAGGGTCGGGGAACGATCCAAGAGACTGTAAAGCGAGCCATCCAGCAGATTACCTCCACCCCACTCTCCAGGGAAATCAGTAGCTACCAAATTCACATGGGATTCAGCCTTCCCAATTTCCAGAAGTACGATGGGAGGATAGACCCGGTGCCCCAGCTGAAGGACTGCCAACATCCTTTAATCCTATATGAAGGAGACGAGAGCCTCTACTGCAGGATGTTCGCATCCAGTTTGGTCCGGTCAATGCTCAACTCGTATCACAAGTTGGCATCATGATCGATTTGTAGCTGGGAACAGTTAGCCAAGACGTTCGTGGGTAGGTTCAGGACTAGTCGTGTTGCACCAAAGCACTTTGATTCTCTAACGTCGTTGAGAAAATGATCTGACGAGACTCTTTGGGTGTACATCGGACGGTACATGGACACCTAAAATGATGTCGAGGACTGTACCAAGAAGCAGGCCGTATTGATGTTCAAGTTTGAGCTTTTCTTTGGTGAGAAACTGAGGGAATCCCTGACCCTGAATGTAACGACCTGTCCCTTCCCTGCACAATATTGTCCGCTTTGGCCGCCAAGTTCCAGTGGACTTCCCAGGAGGTCACCCATTCTTGGACTAATCCAGGATGAGCACGCTTAACTGGGATGTTCCAATGGGCTTTCACGCCCGCACGGCTTTAGAAGGCCTTGTGCAAGGTAGGTTCATGATCTATTATTTATAGCACACACAACTTACATCCACCAAGCGATGTGGGACTTGTTCACTGACCCGGATATCCCCTCTGGGACTCCTGTTGACAACCTAGACTGGGGTGTCACAATCTTCCCCACTTGGACCATACGTCCTCGTGTGGGGTCAAGATTCTCCTCCCTGGTCCAACATTTCCGGTTGGTGTAGGCTTTGATACCATATGTAACGATCTGCCCCTGCCCTGCACAATATTGTCCGTTTTGACCGCCAAGTCCCAGTGGACTTCCGAGGGGGTCACCCATCCTTGGACTAATTCAGGACGAGCACGCTTAACTGGGATGTTCCAATGAGCCTTGACGCCCACACGACTTTAAAAGGCCTTGTGCAAGGTAGGTTCATGATCTATTATTTATAACACACACAACTTACATCCACCAAACGATGTGGGACTTGTCCACTGACCCGGATGTCCCCTCTGGGACTCCAGTTGACACCTTGGACATGGGTGTCACACTGAACCTAGTGGAAACGTTCCCTGAACTGATGGAGTGGGTGGAACAACACACCAAGTTAGAGGAGGAGACCCTCCACGAAGCAGGCCGCAACGCCCACAGATCCTACCGGACCCATGTGGTGGACACTTTTGGGAAGAAGAGGAATAGAAAAAGAAAGACACCACAGAAAACACTTCGTTAGAAGGGGGAGGGAGCTGAGGCGGCGCTGCCAAGAGCAAGCTCAAAGGCCTACAAGGCAATCAAGACGAAGTTCAACACCCCCATATTCAGAATGGTCCACCCATCTCAAGGACGAGTCTTTTTAGAGATGGCCCGCCAAGCAGGGAGGACACCATGTATAAGTAATTCTTGGAGGAACTCGTGGAGGCAGGTCATTTGAATCTGTACATCGCCCAGACACCCGGACATGAGACTAGACCTAGAAGGGTAAAAAGGTGTGACGACTTTTTAGATGAGGACATGCCTCTAGTAGGAACCATCAGCATGATACATGGAACCATTGAGCCGAGCTCCAAAAACGAGTCCCATGCTCAGAGACAGAAAGAAGGCCACGAGCAGCATGTGCTGCAGTTCAGGTAGAAGCGCTAGAGGGAACAGAGCAAGAAGCCTGTCCAGATCTCATTCTCTGAAGAGGAGCTAGACGGGGTAACATTCTCGCACAACGACGTGTTGGTGATCACTCTGAACATCAACCGGTACGACACAGATAGAATCTTAGTGGACCAGGGCATCTCCACTAAGATCCTGTATTTCCAAGCATTCAAGAGTATAGGACTCACTCAAGCCGACCTCAAGTCAACGCGTATACCACTTATCGACTTCAGTGCAGAACCCATCTAGCCTCTAGGAGTCATCACTCTTCCAGTGCGAGCATGGAGGGTAACCATGGACACAGAGTTTTTGGTAGTGCATGTGCCATCAGCCTACAATGCCATCATTGGGCGTGTATGGATGAACCGAATAGTGGCTATCTCATCCACCTACCACCAGATCGTCAAATTCTCAAGGCCCAAGGGTATCGAAAGCATAAGGGGAAACCATAAGTCAACAAGAAACTGCTTCATGGCTTCCATCAATACTAGCCCCACCGCCGAATAGGTAAAGTCTATTGAAGTTCCAGTGTCACGACCCAAGCCTAAATGGGCCATGACCGGCCAACGAGCAAGCTCGCAAAGGCCTATAATAATGAGCTAAGGGATTCCATCAGAATAATAATAAATGTGGAAGCGCTGAATAAAAACCCAGAGATGCATAGATAAAATTTCATTACTCACATTTTGCTTTTACAACAGCTGAGGCTCATAACGGCCTTTACAATCGAAGGAGAAATACAATAAAAGTGATAATCCTTTAAGCCTCCAAGCTAATTGTCCTCAACACCTAAAAAAGGTTTTTATAAAAATGTATAAGCATAAAGCTAGAGTAAATCAAGGCATGACAGAGTTACTAGTTTCCACGGATAAACAATATCAATAATCAAAATCCCTTTTCTTTTCTCTTTTTCTCAACATAATAGACAAGTGGCTCATTAGCCTGAAATTGTAATCGTGGCTCATCGTCCTCAAATCATAGTCAAGTCAAGCCTATGGACTTCACTTTATGCCCTTCGGCGCATAGTTTACTTTTGTGAATATTTCGTTTTTCCATTTGATATTCCAAGATGATTTTATCATGTTTCTCTTCACGGTACAAGTGTCTTTAGGGTGCGACCCCAAATAAAGAGATGGTATGATATCACTCAATGATCACATGGTCATGATACCACCCTTATTTCTCCTGCCCTATTGGTTTCAGATCCAGTCCCGGCATAAGATAATTGTGTCACCATTCATGCCGTTCAATCATAAAAAATCTTTCTGGGCTGTTAATCCATGGTAATAAAAAGGATGTGCATGCCATTTTGTTTTAGTTTAGGAAAAGTCATAATAGTTATATAGAGATTCACCTGATTTTGTTTGACTTTCTTGGCCTGGTCCTTTTTCACAAGTTATCATGCCATTTTAATTAAAGATATGTCATTCTTTAATACTGTTGAACTGAGCTGCTGAGCTCTTTGGCCGAAGGCCTTCTATCTGGAGGACTATTGTCCGACCACTAATCTATCCAGAGGACATGTCGGGAAACAAGGCTTACTGCCTTAATAAGGCCAGACTCAATACAACCGAATGACTTCTAGTGCCGAATGGTTCATGTACTGAGCTGCCAAAGCAGGAAAGACACTACTGGTGGGTTATTTTGAGGTTTTGCTGACCAGCCGAGCAGAAGACTGTCAGTCCAATAGTGAGTCAAGGTTTTTAAGTCTTGAATGGGAATACCATATTCTGTGTGGCGTCAAACCGAGCACCATGGTAGTACAGGAATCAAGTGTTCCGGATTTCTAAGGGGTCAAAATAGGTCGAAATAAGATTACAAGTGTTTTGGGTCAATTTCCCGCTTAGTCCGATGCTCAGCCGAGCACAAACGACTTGAGTGTTCAAAGAACAGACTGGTGTTTTTCCGAGCAGAAATCTTCTGACCAGAGGAGTGGTAATGAATAACCATTCTAATTGAACAGGTGTCCGGAATGGGTATGCTAAGAAGAAGGAAGCTCTGCCGAACTGATTTAATCTGTTCTGAATATTTCAAGGTTATGCCCGACACAAGGGTGATTTGCCAGACATTAATCAAGTTTATTTTAGTGCAGCTAGGTGTCGACCAGACAGAAACATATTTGGCCGCTCACAAACGGTTACTGGTCAAAAGGACGGACATGCTTCAGCCGAGAACAAGTGCTTCGGCCATATAAGAGGTCGACATTAATAAGGGCATCGTTCTATTTATTTCGTTATATAAAACAGGACTTGGCCGAGCTGAATGCAGCTCTGGCGAACTGAAAATGAAACAATCAAAGGTATACCGAGCATAATAAAGTACGGCAAGGACCTTTGGTGGTCTTGCCGAGCTGACTTTTGCATGGCCGGACGATTTAATAGGTCTGTCGGCTAGTAAGTGATAGTGTCGGAGGACAAAAAAATAGATTCAGGAGAGTTACCTCTTGGCCGAAGTGTCGAAGTACTGGAGGTCTAGCTTAAATGAGCTCTGGTGGTCTCGGGGGAGTATCTGTCGAACAAGGAAAGACTGTTTGCTTCGGACAAGTGGTTGTTGAGCACTAAAGGGATGACCGAGATGAATCTGAAGAAGGGACTGCTCGGGGACAACTTGCCGAGCACTACTGGACGGAGGTTGGTCGGAAAGATTCTGGATGGGGAAGGATTTTGGGAGAGTAACGAATGCTTCTGGAGGGTTGGTAGTTCGAAATGAATGCCCAATGCTCTCCTTATATAAGCCTAGAGGAGGTAGGTGAACCTCATAAATGCAGCATTAAATGCTCGCATAGGCTTCCACTGCCAGTTTTCCCAGCCAATGGCTGCCCTTCTGCTACAGCTGCCTGACCGGTTGCCCGACCAGCCTCCTGATAGCCTCCTGACACAGCCTCTTGACACAGTCGCAGCTTTAGCCACCCAGCCGCTGACAGGTCGGCTGACGTGGCTGACCGAATACAATAAGCCCCTGCTGATTTTCAAATTTTGCAGATTTGCCCCACTCTTTCTATTTTCATCAATTTGACCCATGGTTTCATTATTCCTACTATTTTAGACCTTAAAATTCATTTTGGTGCCAAATTAGTCTCCAAATAAATTCCAAAAAATCTCCAAAAATCTAGAACTTATATTTTAAATAAATAAATGTATTTCTGGTACTATTTCTTGGGTCGGGGCCTTACAACTAGACCAACCTATTTTAAAGGATGTTAGAGTGGACCCCTCCACCCGTGTGGTCGAGGATCTACGAAAGCTTCCCGCCCACGAGACTGGTGAGGAGAGGTATTTCTTGATTGGGGAGGAGCTCTATGAGACAGATACTGCTGAGTTGGTCCTAGTATTGCAGGACTACAGTGACATATTTGCTTGGACATTGCAAGAGATTCCCGGGGTAGATCCAAGTATAATATGTCACCGGTTCAATGTCGTTCCATACCACAAGCCAATCATGTAGAAAATAAGATGCTAAGTCGCACAACATTCAGAAGCGATCATTGAAGAAGTTGATCGGCTCATCCAGGCCAACGCAATCAGGGAGGTCTGCTACATAGAGTGGCTCTCCAACAAAGTCATAATAAAAAATAAAAACTGAATCTGGAGGGTCTGTTTTGACTTCTCGAATCTCAACAAGGCTTGCCCCATGGACAACTTCTACATACCCAAGATTGATCAATTGGTAGATTCTACTACGGGGTACAAGTGGATGAGCTTCGTGGACGCCTACAGAGGCCACCATCAGATTGCTATGTATGAGCCCGATTAGGAGAAGCCGTCTTTTATCACCCCATTGGGGCTATATTGCTACAATATCATGCATTTTGGCCTACGTAATGTCGGGGCAACATACCAGAGACTAGTCACACTCATGTTCAAGGATTTGTAGCGAAAAAGTATGGAGGTCTACATCATCGACATGGCGGTCAAGTCGAAAGGGATGGACTCCCACCTCATTGACCTTTGTCGCACTTTTCAGATACTCCAAGAGTTCAAGCTCAAGTTGAACGCATCCAAATGTGCTTTCGGAGTGAGTTCTGTAAAATTCCTTGGGCATCTGGTAACCTAGAGGGGTATAGAGGACAACCCCAATCAAATTGTTGCATTGCAAGACCTCCAAAGTCTGGGAAGGACTAAGGAGGTGCAACAATTGACCAGGATGGTTGCCACGCTCAACCGATTCATCAGCTGCTCATCAGATAAGTGCAGATCTTTCTTCCAGCTATTGAGAAAGAGGACAAACTACAGTTGGGGGCAGACTGTGAGAAAGCCTTTCAAAATATGAAGAAGTATCTTGTCGCACTACTGCTAATTGCTACACTAGAACCAGGAGACATCTTGATCGCCTACCTAGCAGTTTCATAGCATGCAGTTAGTACCATGCTGATCAAGCTAGAAGAAGGTCAGTAGAAACTAGTTTATTACGTCAGCAAGGCATTGCTGTATGCAGATACCAGGTACCTCCCTCTAAAAAAATTGATCTTAGCACTGGTAATGACTTCAAGGAAGCTGCAGCAATACTTTCTGGCTCATACGATTGAAGTACAAACCATCCATCCCATTAGGGCTATTCTGAGAAAGGCAGATCTATCGGGAAGGGTTGCCGCTTGGTCTGTTGAGCTTGGAGAGCACGTCATCAAGTATGTGCCCCGCACAATAGTAAAGGGTAAGGTCCTCGCAGATTTTATAGCAGAGTTTTCATACGAATCTATGTGGACACACAAATAGTAACCAGAAGATTGACAAACCACTCCCATTCATCTCGCGTTGCCAGATGTTGATGAACCACGCACAATAGAGCAGTGGAGACTCTTTGTGGACAGATCAACATACAACACAGGATCAAGAATGGGTATAGTTTTGTTCTCACCAGAAGGATTGGCTATAGAACAGTCAGTCCACCTAAGTTTCAAAGCCTCCAACAACAAGGCAGAGTATCAGGCATTGATAACCGGGCTAAAAAATGCAATAAGACATGGAGCTGAAGATCTACTCATCCGCTGCGATAGCCAGCTTAATGTTAACCAGCTCTCTAGAGAATATGCCACAAAGTATGACATGATGGTATCATATGCAACAGCAACCAGGAAGTTTCTCCAACAATTCAAAAAGACCAAAATAGTGCATATCAGCTACCAAAAAAATAGCCATGCGGATGCCTTGGCTTGCCTCTTCTATATCTTCAGAGCTTCGCCGCACAATAAGCATCGATTCTCTATCCCAGCCTAGCATCCGAACAAAGGAATCAGAAGAGACTTTTGATTTGGATATAGGCCCGAGATGGATGGACCCAACGTCGCTTACCTAACAAAGGATGTACTCCCCATAGACAAGAAGGAAGCACATAAGATAAGGATCAAGTCAACAAAGTACTGACTCTCGCCAGATAAGATCCTTTACAGGAAGTCTTTCACAGGGATGTACTTGTGCTGCGTACATGCAGACCTCATTAAACAATTTATTTATGAAATCCACGAGGGGCCGTGCGGCAGTCACACTAGAGGACATTCAATAGCACACGAGGCCATCTCCCAGGGATATTGGCGGCCATACATGCAAGAAGATACCAAAGTCTAAGTCAGAAATTGCGAGAAATGTCAGAAGTTCTCTTCCATCATTCATGCCTCTTCAACAGACTTAGCACCTCTCACAAGCCCATGGCCCTTTGCTTAGGGGGGCCTGGACATCGTGGGACTAATGTCGAAAGCCAAAGGAATGAAGAAGTATATATTGGTGGGTCGAACTACTTCACCAAGTGGATTGAAGCAGAGCCGCTATCGAAGATCACTGAGCGCAACATAGAGCAGTTTGTATGGAAGAATATTATAACCAGATTTGGAATCCCATATGCTATCGTATCAGACAACGACACGCAATTCCAAGATAAGTTCAAAGCATTCTGCTCAACATACAAGATCAGAAATTTCTATATGTCACACCTCGCCCCGATACTCTACTCTAAACATGATTTAATCAGACGGGCTCGTGACTTACAAGCATGTTTACTATTCAATTAATATCAATATGATTTCAATACTATATCTCATGTCTAAACATGCTTAGAAAATTTTCCATTATTTAAAAGGAAACATACATCCAACAGTTTAATATAATAAACAACCAACAACAGCGGAATTTAAATTTAAAACAACTAAAGTTCTCTTATTACATCATGCTTATATAACAAAAGTAAAAGCACCTCCTAAGGTCCGATCAACATACAATATAAAAATGTACTATAAAGTCTCTAGGGAGTCTAACTAGGGCTTCTTTGTGTTAAACATGACTCCTAAACAAGTAGTGGACTGAACTCCTCAACTTGTCAATCACTTGTGTCATCCAAATAATGGCCAACACAGGAATATGTAAGATACACTGTAATATAAATCAACAGCAAATTATAGTAAACAAATCACACCACATATGCAGACATAAACACTATGCATATGATATATTTGAGAGCCAACCTTATAAGGTACTCTGGCGCGTCTTCCCACACACATCCACATTTACACAAATAATTCACACATTGAATTAAATTGCAGTGCATATCACATACTCACAGAGATTTATTTGTTCTCTTGTCGATTACCCCTGCTTATTTTGGGGATCGACTCCACTGGCCTCGTCACCTGTCCAAGCTAAAATCATTAATATTTGATTCAAAATAAAGCTTGAACAATTAATTGAATGCGTAAATAAATTATTTGAACTGCATAAAAGACTTCACAAAGCTCAATTCTCTTCATTCCTCATATATATTACCATTTCCCATTTATTTCTATTTTATTTTAATTTTATTTTATTTTAATTTTATTTTATTTTATTTCCATCTTTTCCCTTTTCTCAAGTTTTCCTCCAGACTTCTCATATTTCGAAATATGGGGTGTCATATTTCGAAATATGACACTCCTAGACAATTCCTTAAAGGATCTTGTATATTTATATGCAATAGGTTTGGACCCCTCTTAACATCACATTTCGAAATATGATACATACACATTTCGAAATGCAACCTCAAAACGTAATCCCATAACATCATTGTAATACTGTTCGATTTCTTCTTCACTTCATATTCTTGAATACATCTACAATACATGTATATTAAACACTAAGATGGGTTCTATGAAAAAAAAACTCATGAACTAATCAAACTTAGATGATTCAAAACTCATTTAAAACATCATTTACAATCAAATGAGATACAAACCCACTTTTTCAACGAATATTTTAATTCGTACACGATTCAAGTTCAAACCCAGAAATTATGCAAATTGAACAACATAAATGTAAAAGATGAACTATACTTACTTGTGTAATCAAAACTACGATCTTGGATTTGTAAGATTTAACCCAAACCCACTTGATTTCAATATTTTCTCTCTCATCTCCTTCTTTGATATTCTCTCTCGGGAGTGTTTTTCTGAGTTTGCTGTGTAAAATGAATGTGTATACAGACTTACTCTCTTCCACCGTTTCATTAACTACACATCCTTATAAATTCCACCGACTCATCTTTTCAAGACATCTATATATTTTTCACATATCTATTGATACAATTCATATATCGAAATATCAACATTCTGGACCAATTTATAACTTCTACAATGACAGTGTATTTCGAAATACATTTGAACATTCCCTTCCTATTTCAAAATACATGATGTGAGGTGAAACAGAGGAGTGTTATATCGATATGCAGTACTTAATTCCTTACATATTTTGAAATACACATAACCCATCCCCTACTCTATATCAAAATACATCTAGAGAATGAACAAGAGAAGTCTTGAATTTTGATATACATACATTCGCTTTGCCCCTTTATTTTGATATATACCAATCCATTGAACCAAAACATGTTCAATAGTAAACAATTATTTCGAAATGCAACATCCCATTAGCCTTTATATCTCGAAATATAAGAATTTTATTGCGCCAAAAACTAGAAGACTAGCATTTTAACCCTCTTAAAATGTGTCTATCTCCTCAAACCACCATGTATGATAAAAAACAAATCATATTTGTACCAAAACACCATTAACATACAAATTACTCAATCTAAGCATAATATTAAGGAATTAAACTTGCTTACATTCCATACTATTTTCACCCTCCCAAGTAGCTTCATCAACCCTATGCTGTTTCCATATCACTTTCACCCATGGTATAATTCTGGTACGTAACTTCTGTTCCTTTCTGTCAACAATCTGTATTGGCTTCTCCTTATATGAAAAATTCTCATTCAGTTCCAATGGTACTGAATCTAAAACACTAGTTGTATCTCCGACAAACTTCCGAAGCATGGATACATGAAACACATTATGTAGATGTGACAATTCTATTAGCAAGTTCAATCTATAAGTTGTTTCCCCAACTCTTTCCACAATCTCGTAAGGTCCAATGTATCTCGGTGCCAATTTTTCTTTCCCTTGAAATATAATAACCCCTTTTGAAAGTGAAACCCGAATAAATACAAAGTCACCTACTGATAATGCCAACTCTCGTCTTCTGTTATCTGTATAACTTTTCTGTTGACTTTGTGCAATTTTCAACCTTTCCCGGATAATTTTAACCCCATCTATAGTCTTTTGAATCAACTCTAGACCCATAATCTTCCTCTCACCAATATCATCCCAACAGATAGAAGATCTACATCTCCGTCTATACAATGCCTCATAAGGAGCCATATTAATACTACTATGATAGCTATTATTATAAGCAAACTCCATCAATAGAAGATAAGAATCCCAATTGCCCACAAAATCAAGAACACATGCCCGTAACATATCTTCTAGTACCTGAATAGTCCGATCAGACTACCCATCGGTCTGTGGATGAAATGTCATACTAAATTTTAATGTCGTTCCCAAAGCATTCTGTAAACTCACCCACAATCTGGAAGTAAATTTCGGATCCCGATCATTGACAATAGAAACTGGCACTCCATATAACCATATAACCTGATCAACATATATCCGAGCATATCTATCCACATTATACGTGGTCTTCACTACCAAGAAATGAGATGATTTTGTCAATGAGTCAACAATAACCTAAATAGAATCATAACCAGATTTAGAATGTGACAATCCCACAATGAAGTCCATAGTCTACATGCTCTCATTTCCATTCCGGTATCGGTAAATTCTATAATAAACCAGATGGCCTCTAATGCTCTGCCTTCACTCGTTGACAAGTAATACATTTAGAAACGAATTCTTCCACTTCTCTTTTCATACCCTTCCACCATAAATTTTCCCACAAATTTCGATACAACTTCATACTGCCAGGATGCATCACATAAACAAATCCATGCACTTCTTCTAATAACTCATAGTTCAATTTATCAATACTAGGTACACATAATCTATTTCTGAACAAAAGAATTCCATCATCTCGGATACAAAACTCATATATTTCCCCATTCTCAACACGTTGCTTCAATTTCAATATATAACCGTTAGCTTGCTGCCCATCACTAATACGATCAATATATAAAGGACGGACACAGAATCGTGCCAATAGAATATTAGAATTAGATAATAATAGAAGAATTCCCAGCTTCTGAATTGAAAAGAAATTCTCCACTCTAGCACAATATAAAAAAGATAGGCTACCCACAGTTTCCCGACTCAAGGCATCGACAACTATGTTAGCCTTCCCAGGACAATAGTGAATATAGCAATCATAATGAGAAATCAACTCCACCCATCTACACTGCCTCAGATTCAGATATTTTTGTGTAAATAGATACTTCAGACTCTGATGATCCGTATGAATCTCACAAGTCTCCCCGTATAGATAATGACGCCATAATTTAAGAGCAAATACAACTGTATCTAGCTCTAGGTCATGTGTCGGATAATTCAGCTCATGTGGTTTCAACTAACGAGATGCATGGGCTATCACTTTCCCTCACTGCATAAGAACCCAACCCAACCCTTGCAACGATACATCACTATATATCACAAAATCTTCTGTACCCTCAGGTATAGATGAAATAGGTGCAGATACTAACTTATGTTTCAATAAGTCAAAACTCCTCTCACAATCATCAGACCAGATAAATTTAACCCCCTTACGAATCAACTTAGTCATAGGCAAAGATATAGTTGAAAACCCCTGGATAAATCTATGATAATAACCAGGTAGACCAAAAAAACTGTGAATCTCAGAAACATTAGTCAGTCTCTCCCAATTTAACTCTGCCTCAACCTTTTTAGGATCAACACTAATACCCTTTTCAGAAATGACATGCCCTAGAAAAATTACTCGATTCAACCAGAACTCACATTTATTGAATTTTGCATATAACTACCTATCCCTCAAAGTTTGCAAAATAATACGCAAACGATGCTCATGCTCTTCCACAGACTTTGAATATATCAAAATATCATCAATAAAAACAATAACGAAAGAATCTAGAAATGGCTGAAAATCCAATTCATAAGATCCATTAAGACTGAAGGAGCATTAGTCAATAAAAAAGGCAATACTAAGAATTCATAATGCCCATAACGAGTTCTGAATGCAGTTTTAGACACGTCACTATTTCTCACCTTCACCTGATAATAACCAAACCTCAAATCGATTTTAGAATAAACAGATGTCCCACTCAACTGATCAAATAAATCATCGATTCTAGGAAGTGAATATTTGTTATGGACTGTCACCTTATTCACCTGTCTATAATCAATACACATACATATAATACCATCCTTTTTCTTCACAAATAAAACTGGTGCACCCCAAGGAGACGTATCAGGGCGTATAAACCCCTTATCTAGAAGGTCTTTCAGTTGGATTTTCAGTTCTAACAGCTTTGCAGGTGCCATACGGTAAGGTGCTATCAAAATTAGACTAACCCCAGACAATAATTCAATAGTGAATTTAACCTCTCTGTCAAGAACTACCCCCGATAATTCATGAGGAAAGACATCTGTAAACTCATTAACCACTGGTAGATCCTCTAATCTTGATTCCTCTTTCTTATCATCTATGACATATGCTAGAAAACCCTCATATCCCTTAGTCAACATCTTCTTGCTTTTATGGCTGAAATTGATTTATCCGACTGTTTCTTCCTCTCACCACAGAATCTAATATCAGAATCAATAGTAATTCTCAACACTACCTCTTCAGTGAAACAATCCACAAGAGCATGATAACGTGATAGAAAGTCCATACCAAGTATAATGTCAAAGTCTATCATATCAAGTGGCACTAGATCAACCTCCAATGTATGTGCCCAAAATTTTAGTTTACATCTCGGATAATAATTCTTAACTATAACAACATCTCCTACTAGCATTGAAATAGCTAATGCACACCCCAAAGATTCACATGATATCATCAAGCAAGCAGTAAACATAGATGCAACAAAAGAATGCGTCGAACTAGGGTCAATAAGTGCTACTTCATCTTGATCAAGGATTTTAAGAATACATGTACCAACATCTGGAGATACCTTAGCCCCTTGCCTAGTAACTGCAAACACCCTTGTTGGCGCTATAGGAATCACAATACTATTTCCCTTACCTCCAGTTACACCAGCTGAAGAAGATGCTGGCATTGCCCTCGACTTTGTACACTGATTTGCCATGTGACCCTCTTCATTGCAATTGAAACATTGAAAGCTCGACACCTTTTCTGAACAATCTTAAGCAATGTGCCCAACTGCACCACATTTGAAATAATGTCTCATCTCTGTAAATTCCTTGGACACTGGTTGTCCACCATTACTTTGACTCTGACCATGCTTACTACCTCCCCATCTGTAATGGTTCAGAATTTTATAAATTGATTTATGGCCTTTACAATGGGAATACAATTTATAAACAATGAAAATAATAGATTTTAATTATGAAAAAGGGAGTTTTCATGGTAAGGGATCAAGAATGGGGTTTAAAATATAATGATTTGGCAGTTTGGAGTAATGAGGGTCCCCGATATCGAGTTGATGTTGATTTGGGTTGTTCCAGCAATGTGCCGAGGGCGTTCTAGGCCCATTGAGATCCCTAAATATTCCGGAAATTAAACTATGTTCTTCATGAAAGTTGTATAGAATTTTATTACAAAAGTAACACAACTTGAATCGTCTCAATCGGAGTTCGGACGAAGATGTTATGCCCGAAATACTCGGCAGCAGTTTTGGTGAAGATGTTGAGTGTTACGTTACCAGTAATGCGTCATGTTGCGTTACCAGTAACGGGTGTTTTTGGGCAGATCCTGCGTGTTGCGTTACCGGTAACGCGCCATGTTGCATTACCGGTAATGGGTCCTGCGAGGATTTTTGTAAGTTTAAGTGAGGGGCTTTTTGGTCCTTCCAAGGGTTGTGTGTGTATCATATACACGTGGGTTAGGGTTCTAGAAACCATTTGGTGTCCTACTCTCCCTCTCACTCTTCAGTAAGTCTCTCTCTCTCTCTCTCTCTCTCTCCATTTCTCTTTCTCCCCTCCCTTCTCTCATGCTTTTGGACCCTTTCCTAGAATTTTTGGAAGGAAAGTCCTTCACTAACGTTGACGAGCACCTCGAGGGCTATCCCATGGTGTACTTGGATCGTGCATGTATAAAGGATCCCTCATCTAGGGAGTTCGAGTTCTTTGTGTTCTCGGTGGATAAACTCTCTCTTGTCACTTGTATGTGTATGTGTATGGCTGTGTATTCACTTGTTCTTTCCCTCCCTTCGAGTCTATGGAGAAATTTTGGTTAGGGTCCATGTTAGGATGATGTAGCAAGGATTTAATCCCTAGACTTGGACTTGTAAAGAGCATAGAGTGTGGTTCCCTTGGCCTTCAAATTTATGAAGGCCAAGTGTTCGATGAAATGCTGGAGTTGGTATTCGTAATTAAAGTTGGGGTTTGTGAGTATGTTGATGAACTTGAAGAATCATTGGGTGGCCTTGGGAATTCAATGGCCACTATGTGTTTGATTGAATATCAAAACGGACTATGGACTTCTTTGGGAATTTCGCAAGTCGTCTTGGAGTCATTTTAGGACTTAGGAGTTTCCAACACCTTATGGTCACTTGTAGTTCATAAAAACTCCTAAGTAGGTCTTGGAGTGAAATTGGGAATGGTCATGAATGACTAGGAGTGTCGAAGGGGAATGGTGTCTCTTGAACCATTGGGGACTTCCCCATGCTTTGTAGTGTCTTGATGTGAGTTGGAAGTCAATGGGTGAGTCATGATAAATCAAAGTATCCCTTTCACATTGTATCAATTGATGTGGCCTCCCTTGATGTCTTCAAGGTGGAAGGCATTGGAAACAATTATGGTCTCCCTTGATATAGTCAAGGTCGAGTTGTGATTTGATTAACTACTAAATGAACTTAACATATGCAATGAATGTCAAATATGGGAAATGTATCCTACGAGGACTACCTACATTCAGTCTTGAATCTTTTAGTATTATTTCACAAATTTCATGAAATCAAAGTGATGAACATATAATGATGTATATGGGTATTTAGTGCCCAAGGTGATTTTGATCACCCTTAAAAGTGTTAAGTGGGAGATACATGTTCCCATAAGTCACGAAAGCCCTAATGATTATTGACGGGTGGTAATCTAGGAATAAGTCTTTGGCCAAAGGGGGAGATACGAGTTCCTATGTAAGTCTCGCAACAAACTGAAAACACTGGCCGGTGGGTTTTATGGGAAGCTTTGCACATTACTCTTTTATTTTAATGAGGTTGAGATTCGTGACCCTCTTATTTTGATAAGTTGGGAATATGCAATATAACATTAATAATAATGAATAACGGTTGACTATCCCTTATTTTATCAAGGTGGACTTATATGGTTCCCTTGTTTTGACAAGGTTGAGAGAATTGGAAAACTTACCTCAATCATTCAAATATTCCAAAATTATGAGTAAATTCAATCTATAATAGTGTCTAAGATTGAAAGAGGATTGTGGAATGAGTTGGTAAATATAGTCTTGGTGGTGGGGTTCTTTGGGCCCTTCTAGTAGGTCCTTGTGGTTGTCTTACCCTGGTAGTAGTGATATTGACTTGTACTTGAGTCATTGTCCACTTGGGTTGGATCTTAGAGACTATTTCACTGTGCCCCTTCAGGTTTTGAGGATTTGAGTCTGTGTTCACTACCAGTATAGCATTTGTGTCCATTGCACTCAAGGATGCATTTGCTTCTCTCTGGTCTTGTTCCTCTATGTACTTTCAGTACGTTTGCATGTGGACACTTGGGCACACTCCCACCATGTGCATACTTGTTAGTAGTTAGTGGTTTCCTACTGAGCGCATGGTTAGCTCAGACCCCCTTCCCCAGTCTTCTGTGCGCAGGGATATGAGGACTTTTTGATTGGAGATCTCAGAGTAGCTGTTAGATTTTCTATTGAGGTTGTCACTCCCTTTACTTTTAGTTCTATTTACTTTTGTAGATGTTGTAGTTTGTTGTTGTACTTTTTATTCTTCTGCACTTTTGTACTCTTCTATACCTTTGTACCATATTACTGGATTTTACTTTACTTTATTGGATGCCTTGTGGATTGACACCTTGGGTAGTGAGCTTCCTCTTACCTCTATCAACCATTTTATAATGTTTTAAAAAAATAATTTGAAAATCCGGGACGTTACAATTAGTATCAGAGCTTCCGGTTTGAATACCTTGGTACCATGGGGAGACACTTAGTCTCTTTGGGTTCTTCATGCGTATTCTATGAACCATCTATTGCATGTGTATGTCATGCACTTCATGTGTCATATTCTAGTATATTGTTCCTCGTTTTATGGATGTCAAGTTCCTCCAATCCATTGGAAGTTGAGTGTTGTTTTGTATGGCAAGTTAGTGCCTTGCAGGGGTTATTCCTTCTTCTGTCATTGTTCCTTTCATTTTAATGCATCATCTACCATTCCTGTTTAGTATTAGGCTCCTCTATATCGATAGAGTGGAGTTTGTGGTGGAATGGAAGCCTCTGAAGGTATTCAGGATTCCTATTGTGGTTATTCCTTGCCCCTATGTTAGGAGGTGGAACCTTGTCCTTGATGACATAATGTGTTAGGTCCTTTGTGACATTGTTCATAGATTTTTGTTGATTACACCTATCTAAATCCTTCTAGCACTGGGAGTTTGATTATTTTCTCATTTGGGGTTATGGATTCTAGCATAGTTACGGGAAAGTTGGGCATGTCGGCCTACTAGAGTTGAGTTTTCCCTAAACCTTGTAGAAAATCTTGAGGTGTTGCCGAGATTTTAGAATACTTTCTTTAAGGGGTATAAACCGTTAGTAGATTTTCCCCGTAAGGCTAGGATGGTTTGAATTAGTTTCGAACCTATATAGGCTTTGTCGCGCCCCGAAAATTTTCCGGTCTTCCCCGACCTTCTTCCCACGACAGCGGTCGCGAGGGAGGTTGCGTGCAAGGGGGGAATGTCCGTACTTTATTTTCTTTCGTTGGCTTGAATGCGACGAGTCTATGTTGTAAAAAGGGACAACTGGATTGTTTAACTTAAAAATGTCAAATTAATAACAAATTGCAATTGTCGAAACAATATACATTTTATCATTAATCTATTTTTCGGAGTCGCCACCTGGCATAGAGTTATGGTGTGCCAAGTCACCGGTTTTTGAAAAGGTTTAGTCTGCGAAATTCTAGAGTTTCAGGTTCGGGGATTTACTATTACGAGTAGGGAAGATGTTAGGCACCCTACATCGCCCTTTCGGTACTTAATTTTCCAAATCAACCTTTATTAACCTAATTCAAAAACATTTTCTCGGCCAAGAGAAATATAATATTTCCAAAAGGTGAGTTCATTTGTTTTTGTGATTTTCTACAAATCGACAGAATCTTGACGTGTTTTATTTGTTTTCTCTTTTTCTTGAAATCTCAAAGGAATAATGAATGACCCGACAAAGTACTGATTCACAAATCATTCCTTGATTCAAATCACGAAGGTTACTAGATTTCACCAGTGATCTAAATCAAGAGACTTGAGGTTTTTGTTAGTTTTTCATTTTGTTTGAAATCTCAAGGAATGATAAATGATCCGATCAGGGTCGACTCACAAACCATTTCCCGATTCAAATCACGAAGGTTACTAAACTTCGCCAGTGATCTAAATCAAGAGATTTGATGTTTTTATTTATGTTCATTTTTGTTTTATTTGCAATCTCAAAGGAATGATAAATGATCCGGTCGGGGCCGACTCATAAACCATTTCCCGATTCAAATCACGAAGGTTACTAAACTTCGCCAGTAATCTAAATCAAGAGATTTGGTATTTTTGTTTATGTCCATTTTTGTTTTGTTTGTAATCTCAAAGGAATGATAAATGATCCGGTCAGGGCTGACTCATAAATCATTTCCCAATTCAAATCACGAAGGTTACTAAACTTCGCCGGTGATCTAAATCAAGAGATTTGATGTTTTTGTTTATGTATATTTTTTTTGTTTGCAATCTCCAAGGAATGATAAATGATCCGGTCGGGGCCGACTCACAAACCATTTCCCGATTCAAATTACGAAGGTTACTAAATTTCGCCGGTGATCTAAATCAAGAGAT